>JBBMKE010000011.1:8698883-8709176 GCA_037834125.1 Lippia alba | reverse complement strand
AGCGTGTGTGGGTAGCCCCTCACTCAGTCAAGTGGATGACTGACCCTCTCCCTCCCCAATCTTTTAGTGTGCAGGTTCTCGCGTGGAGTTGGAGCTAGGTGAAGTCTTGTCAAATTTTGTGTCGGTCGGTCGGTCTGTATTAGAGAGTCCTTGCACTTTCCTTTGTATTATTCTGAATTTGAATCGTAATATATTATATGCTAATGCACACTTATGGATCTATGTTTTGTATTACCCTTGCTGGGATTTGTTTAAGATTTTAAAAGAGATCTGAGGTGCCCAAGTATGTTTGTGGATTGTATGTTTAGATTTCTACAGGCCCGTGGCCAATGCATGCGTTTGAATTTAATGTTTCCGCTTTTGCACTCGTTTGTGTTTGGTTTTATTTGACAAGGTCTAAGTTCCGCCTAGCGTAGGGTGTTTTTGTTTTGTCACCCGTTCTCTATGGTTTGGTGCGTGTGCGGAATCTCTGTTTCGTCACTCGTACCGGGCCGTAGTGCGGGGGATGTGGTGCCTCACGTGCGGGGTGCTACAGCTAAAAAAATTATAAGGAAGAGCTCTATTTATCATTGAGTTGAATTTAATTAATACAGGGTATAAAATAAAAAAAATTGTGAACTTGAGCCATAAATGGAGCTCCTTATTGCTTTAGATCCGACCCGTTTAAGATCATTTATAGTTTTTCCTTTTTTCCTTTTTTTTTTTTTGGAAGGAAGATCATTTATAGTTAACAGAAGAGAACTGAACAATGATATGTTTTCAGGCACTCATTTCCCGTAAGAGCTTTTCGAGATCTAAAGAAGCTGCCTTTTCCTCTCTTGCTTGAAAACATTGATTTCGCTCGCATTCTCCTCAACTTTTTAGCATCTCCAACTACAAAATCTTTCCCAAGAGAAAGAAGTACATCTTCAGATCCTCGAAAACCACCGCATCCAACATTGTTTAGCTTGCCGACACTGAGAACGAGGAGGCAAGATTTTGAACCCACTGATCTTTTTTCCCCAACACCCGATTGAAATTTCTCCGCCATCACTGATTTTTCCCCGTGAGCCGATTGAAATTTCTCCGCCATAACTGATTTTCCGAAGACCCAATTGAAACTTTATACCACATTACTGATTTTCTCGAAGACCCAATTGAAATTTCTCCGCCATTGACTGATTTCTCGAAGGCCCAGTTGAAGTTGTGGCCCCATTTGGTCGCGTTCAGGTTCTTTTCGCTATCTCGTGGTTTTGGACGTATCTTAGAGATCTTAGTTCGTGTTTTCGTTGTTGATTGATTCTTACTCTGTTGTATATCTGTCGGTTGCTTGGATTAGTTTTTGATTCCCTTTAAGTTCTTGGTCGTAATTCTTGGTTAAATGCAAAAAAAATTGTATTTTAGTTTCATTGTAAACTAATTTGTGTTATATCATTGATAAGAATAGTTGTTGAATCTCTGCTTTAATCTCATACTTCTCCAGGTTCCTACGGCTATTGGCATTGCAGCTACAGCTAGAAGGATGCATTAATAATAGCTTCTTTCAACCTCGTTCCTGATTTGATTAGTTCGTCGGTGACAAATCTGAGGAGCTGATATTGTGGGCATGATTGCTTAGGGTGTCCTGAATGGTCAGCACAATGATCAGCAAACATCTTCTATTGACCTACTTGTATCTCTTAGTGTATATATTGCTATCCTCTGGAGTTATTCTCTATAACAAGGTATGTTGTTCCTTTACTTGTTACTCTTTGTTCTCTACTCTTTTGTTGGTATATTATTAATCACTCTTTATTGGTATATTATGATTCCATTCCAAGAAATAAGCTTTCATACTTTTTTTTCTGAAGATTTTTTGATCTTTTCCGAGAATTTAGCTGTCTGCTTTACAAAATTCTAGGTTCTTTAGCTTATTACCTACGAAAATTTTGAACATGTAATTCAGTTATCCAGCTACTGCTGCATGTGGATTGCCTTTTGTTAAGTTAAAGTTTATGATTGATAAGTATGCCTTCCATTCCTTCCATCAGTATAAACTGTGTTCTTTTCAGTTTGTCATTCGTATATATATATATATACAAGCTCACTTCAATTTCCCTTGCTCTTTTATGCTTGTCTGCAGTGGGTTCTCTCACCAAAGTATTTCAATTTCCCGCTTCCGATAACACTTACCATGATTCACATGGGATTTTCAGGCATCGTGGCCTTCCTTTTGATCCGTGTTTTTAAGGTGCGGTTTATTTTGGAACTTGTTTGTTGGTTCATCGTCATACTCCTTTATGTTTATATTTCATATATGCCATTTTCCATTAACCTACCAATTTGTGATTCTTGATATAAGATAAGTCAAAAGAACCATTTCTTACTGTGAACGGAAGAAATAAAATTCCCTCGATTTGAGGCTTTAGATGAGTCTTACATTTTATTCTTGATTACTTGACATTCCCAAAGGGTATTGTGCCATCTTACTTGAGAAGGAAAAATAGAAGTTCAACTAACTCTGCCCTACTTGTACCGAATAGAAATATGATATAGAACTACTTCTTTGCTAATCTTTATTATTAAAAAATCTTGTGTCCTATCACAATCTTTCTATTTCCAATTTTGTTCGTTCTCATATCTTCAACTTTATTTTTTATATTCAGGTTGTCGCACCTGTGAAGATGACTTTTGAAATGTAAGATACAGATCCCTCATTCTTATTAACATCCCGTGGTGTCTAGTTCTAACTATTACTATTTGAATTTATTGCAGATACGCCACGTGTGTAATTCCAATCAGTGCCTTTTTCGCATCTAGTCTTTGGTAAGAACCTTCTTTTAGCATTATATTTTAACTTTATCTTTATACTAGCGGATGATTTTTAATCTTTGTTTTCTATAGAAAATTAAATAATCAGGGTCTGTGTTAATACAGGTTTGGAAATACCGCATACTTGTTCATCTCTGTGGCGTTCATACAGATGCTCAAAGCTCTAAGTATGATAAAGATGCTGTCTTTATTCTATAAACTTAATTAAATTAAATCAAATTTACTGATCTTTGGCTTTTCCTCTCTCTATATGATTGCAGTGCCAGTGGCAACTTTCATGATGGCTGTCATTTGTGGGACTGACAAATTAAGATGTGATTTATTTTTGAACATGCTTTTAGTCAGTCTTGGTGTTGTCATATCCTCCTATGGAGAAATTCATTTCAATGTAGTGGGGACAGTTTATCAAGTTACTGGAATATTTGCTGAGGCTCTTAGATTGGTCCTAACTCAAGTTCTACTCCAGAAAAAAGGCTTAACACTTAATCCCATCACTAGCCTGTACTACATTGCTCCTTGCAGGTACTCTTCTTCCATGTTCAGAACTATTGGATAATTTACCAAAACGCCCTTGTGGTTTGCCTCCATTACGAAAAAAAGACCCTCTATATATTGTAAGATGGCAGCAAACCTCAAGGGTGGTAATTCTAATTTAATATATTTAGGGGGTGATCTGTAATTGGGGTAAACCTGGGATTTTTTTTGGTAATTTATGCCTAAAATTAAATGTTCAAATGAAAGCAATTGCAAATCATCCCACCAGGGGAATTTGGCAGTATGTCCTCTTCAAGTAAATATCTCTGATTGGATGAGATGAATGTTAATACTTAAATAATGTTATATTTCAAAATTCAGTTAACTTTTCTAATCGTTCTCTCATGGTTGGATGATGTTATCCAAATTCACTATTCTTTTCCTATATTTCATCAAATTTTGTTACTATGTTCTGTATCCATCATTCTGTCATCCTTGTAAAATCTCACTCTTCTTTAGTGTTTTGAAAATGTAATATAGCTCTTATTTGCAGACCTATATTTCCATTCTATTGACAATGATTTTGATCATGTTTCCTTGTGATGGGCAGTTTCGTCTTTCTCTTTGTCCCTTGGTACCTTCTGGAGATGCCCGGAATGGATGTGTCACAAATCCAGTTCAATTTTTGGATATTCTTCTCGAATGCAATTTGTGCATTAGCTTTGAATTTCTCAATTTTCCTGGTGATTGGTAGAACTGGCGCAGTCACCATTCGAGTTGCTGGTGTATTAAAAGACTGGATACTCATTGCCCTCTCGACCGTTATTTTTCCTGAATCAACTATCACCAAGCTAAATATCATCGGTTATGCAATTGGTACACCTTTCTTCTTCCATGTTGAATGTTTCATTTCTGTGAGATGTAGTTTGCTTAAAAGCATACTAAAGTTACCATTTTTTATGTTTCTTTGGTACAGCTTTATGTGGTGTTGTCATGTACAATTACTTGAAGGCCAAGGATGTTCGTACAGTCCAAATCCCAGGAGAGAATATAACTGAACGAGCTGCAAAGGTGAAAATAGAAATGTAAAGAAACAAAACGAAAGGAAATAAATAAATAATTACAGCATCTTTCCCTGTAATTATTTGCAAATTACACAAATTTCCCCTTTTATTCCCAAAAATACACTTTCTTCCTTTCTCCACTTTACAGTTTGGCGCCCTTTGTGGATCGTTAGGCATAGTTGAAGGATGACATCATTTAAATTTCATTAAACCTATTAAATTGCTCTTTCCAAAAGTTATTGTGGCAAGTCTGAAGCCAAGAGCGGAGGTTTGTGTAATTAAACATAGTTTTAGGGAAGAACAATGTAATTAACCCTTGTATTCTAACTGTTGTTTCTTCCATTTTGTATAGGAACTTATGACCGATAAGGGATCGTCGAATGATTTATATGCCATGGATGACAACTCAAATGTGGACGAAGAAGCCCCTTTAATTCCCTCTGCAAAGGGTCTGCTATCTAGGACCAAGCCGAGTTAGTTATCTTCTTTTTGTCATTTCATTTTTCATTTCGTGTATTAGCTCATTTTGCAAGTATGTCGTCATTCTTTACTTGAGCTTATTTGGTCAGCAGTTGGTTCGTTGTATAAACATATATTTGTTTTTGAGTATGCAATGGAATAGTTTATGTAGCTCTGGAAATTTTGTATTTGCTTCGGCATTCAAAGATCTCTTTGTTTTTGGGTTTGATTAAAACAAGTTGTTACTCACTGAATTACCTCGTCTTATGTGCCCTACTACCCGGTATATCAGTACTAAGCAAGTAATGTGGGTAACACTATGTTGCTTGTTTCATGACCACGAATACGGGAGTTGGGATGCAATGCAGCTATGTTGCTTGTTGCATGAAGCAAGTAATGTGGGTAACGCTATGTTGCTTGTTGCATGACCACAATGCAGTTATGTTGCTTGTTGCATCAACAAGAATACAGGATGCAATGCAGCTAGCTCTACAGCACTATACGCTTATAAGGAGCCTGAGTATCTAATTACTGTTATGAAAATGATATCCGTGACAATGGCAATCTTTTTTCGTGTCCGTAACCTTTCAAATTGTATATCCGTCCCTTGTCAAGGTTTATTGTGCCTCTACATGTCGCTCAATAGGCAAGGAATGGATATGTAATTGAAATATTCTTTGTTTTTTGTTTTTGTCGAATGAATTGTTTTTCTAAATATTTTATTTTTTACTTTTTCATCTTCCCTAAAGATTTCGAAATCTTTATTCTCTTTCGTCCCCCTCAATAAAAATCCTAGAGCCACATTCATATCCAACCTTATAATGAAAATCCTGGAGCCAGCTTCATATCCAACCTTATATGGAATCAAAATACATGTATTATTTGGGAAATATTTAACTTGCTGTGACATTCAAACCCAAATAAATGAAATATAAAAGAAAGAGAAATTGTTCTTGTGTTGGTACAAGGAAAGAGGAAAGAATCAAAATAAAAAATCACAATATCCTCAGGCTTAGCAACCATATCATCAAAATGAAAAAGGGGAGACAAGGTTCCAAGAAAAATATCAGATTTGTGATTTTTCAACTCTAGCTAAGGTCGTCTTTTGATGTATTTTGCTTTATATTTTACATGCCATACCAAATAACGAAACCAAGCAGCAGTATAGAAGAGCAAAAACTTCATTACAATCCTGCAAGTACAACTTACATCAAAGCAAATGAATTTCAGTTACGAATCTAGCGGGTACAGAAAACCAAATTACAAGAGCTTCAAGCACTCGATAGTATCCATAATATTCAACATGCAAAAAGCAATGAATTTCAGTTACGAATACGAGTTTAAGCAAATTCACATTGTGAAACAGAATCCAACAATGAGGCTATAAACACCATCAACCACCACTAACCAAACAACTCTCAGTCATAAAATTTACCTCTCAAAATTCAAACAAGCCTCAAATGCCACATATCAGCATCACTATGCAAAGGTGCACAAGGATTTGATTAAATCACGCGTCTCCTCAAATTTCACCAAGATATATCTTCTTATCACTGCTGCAAGACCCAATAATCGGCTCACGAGGATGAAACACGCACTCATTAACTGACCCAGTATGACCCGGAAGCTTATACAGTATCCTTCTTGAAGTAGTGTCCCATATATAAACCATAGTGTCACTACTACCAGCAGTAACCTTACTCCCATCAGGAGACCAACTACACCTCAGCAAATTCTTCTCAAAATTGTGTTGATGCCCTTCTAGAATCTTCACACACCGGTTCTGAGGAGCATAAGGCCTCATATCCCATATCCGAAGCGAGCAATCCATGCTATTGGTCAGAAGATAAGACCCATCCGGACTCAACTGCATACCAGTAATCATATCCTGATGCCCTTGAAGTTTCATAACAGGATCTGTTCTCCTCAAATCCCACACCTTCACGTCATTATCGATTCCACCAGTGTAGATCTTGTCTGATGCATCAGAGAAACTGACAGCTGTAATCTGGTACTTGTCAGGAAAGCTCTGAATGGAACCTCTCTGTCTCATATCCCAGAGTTTTGCAGTCCCATCATCCGACCCACTGACTATAAGGGGTGGCCCCCTCCGAGCAGGGCAACAAGAATTGACAACAAATAAGTGACCTATCATTTTCTTGATCTGTTTCCCAGTTTCAACATCCCATGCACGCAGGGTTTTATCTGGGCTCGCTGATATTATCTGAGAGCCATCGGTTGTCCATTGAACATCCAATACAGCGTTCTTGTGCCCTCTTAGGACCATGAAGTTCTTGCAATCACCGTAGACATTCCAGAGGAAAATGTCTCTATCATGGGAGCCGGATGCAATGATGGTGCCAGAGGGATTGAATTTCATGCTGTAAATTGCACTTTCATGACCGGATAGCAACATGATTGGGGCTTCTAAGCCTGAGGTACGATTTTTTCCGTTTGATGGGGGGTTGAAACTGTGTGCGACAGTTGATAACTCTGTTGGCTTTGGACCAACAACAGATAAGGCATTTTCAACTTGCATATTCACTTCTCTGTTGGTTTTTACAGTGTTGAATTAGAAGAAAATAGCTTCAGCCCTGCAGAGGTATAACAGAATTAGTGGAACCAAACTTCAAGATTGTGTAGAAACATTTGGAAGCAATAATCATTTAATACAACCTTTCCACTTTTCTTCCCCCCCCCCTTTCTCCTACCCCCAAGAAACAGAAAGTGAAAATTAAGAAAGTTAATACTGCACTATGTGATCAGTAAACTAAAGAGATGCATACACAGATCTACAAAATGCAATAGCATAATAAGATGCATAATTCTTCATTTGTTTCACAATTGAACATCAGAAAGCAACTTTCAGTATTCTACTACAAACAACACGAGAACATGAAAAGAGACACATCCCCATTTAAACTTGTAAATTTAAATCCTAGTTTTCAGTTCACTTCACAACCAAAAATCAGAGAACAAACCACTACTTCAGCACTCTTAACACATTCTCTTGAATCACAGCCTCCGAAGCCAGCCCTAGATCCACAATTTTTTTTGAACTCCCACAATCAAATGTACCTCTTTCACGTCCCTCTCCTTGCATCTTTAATAACTATGATCGAACATAAAAGAACTTTAAAAAATATTCGAAAGAAAGATTATTAAAACCCTAGCAGTAATTCGTGCGTATACCACAATGTTATAGTTTTCTCAGAGCTAAAACAAATAAAACAATATAAAAAAAAAACGCTACAACTACCAACTAGCACCATAATATCACGAATTAAAAGCACGAAAATGCAAAAAAAAAAATCACACACAAACGAACTTCTAGCTATCCCAATGAAAACAGACCTGAATAGAGGGAATCTAAGAATCGAGCTCAGACACAAACTTCAAGGGAGTAATCGAAACTTAAGCAGAAAATATTCACCATGAATGCAATAGGATCATAGAAATGTTACCTTCACTGACAAATTCTTGCAAAACCCTAGCCTGGGCTTCTTCACGAAAGCACCGGAGAGTTGAACCACAGCTAAAATTGGAGGGATGCAGAATCGATGGTTCTTCAACTGTGATTCGTATGTATCTTCCGGGTTGGTGATGGGCCTGTCACTGGATAGACATTGCCCGGCCCAGAGCCCATGCTAATTAAATAAACTAGCACTTTTGCTCATGTGCGATTAAAAAATAATTATTCAATAAATATATTAAAATTAAAAAATTTATATTAAATATATACTCTATAGTATTTTTTAATATAATTTCTAATTTATGAGAAACAAATAAATAAATAGGATAAGATAATGTCATATTAGTAATTATGCAAATTCAAAATATAAGTAAAAATTGATAAAAATTATAATTAAAAAAAAAGAAAAAGAACGCAAGTTATGGGAAGAAAAAAGAGAAGTTAAGAAGAGATGAGAAGACGTAAAAGAGATAAAGTCGGACAAAATCAATGAATAAATAAATTAAAAAAAATATTTTTAGAGTCCAAGAGACCAAACTTAGGTCTCTCGCTTAATAAATAGTATAGATAATTGACCAGGTCTGTCAACGTGTTGGTTTCGGATGCCAACCGAGATTGGTTCAAGTGGTTGAAGGATTATTTCTCGAAGGTAAGGTCCAGGTTGAAATCCCTTTAATTACTTGTGAGCGTGTGTTTAATAAAAAAAAAACGTGTTAGTCAAACTACGGAAAAGAGTGCAGACAACTTTCCGTTTAATTCACGTGCCCCATCGGGAATGCATCACAATCTATTAAATTTGTAGTGTAAATTGTAACGCCCCGATCTTTCGGCCGTACAGGTATGACGTATGTGATACTATTTGAGCGTTTTAAATTTCCTTAAATATGTAATTACGTGATTTAATTCATATATTCTTTAATTTCTCTTATTTGGAATATTTGAATAATTGTGATTATTTGAGAATTTGTGAACTTGAATGTTTATTGAATGTCTTGCCCTTGAGTGCTAAGTGCGTGTGCCGATCCTATTTGATTTGAATTCGGAATTTCATGAATTTTGAGTATGTCGTGTATTTATGTGTCATGAATGTATATATGTGCTCGTGGTATTTTTCCGAACTCGACCGACCATCCGAAATTCACCTGTAGCCCAAACATATCATCCTACCCGCCGAAATGACCCTATCAACTAAAAGACCCATATCTCTCTCTATACACAACCAAATGGGGCAAACTTTGGACCCAAATAATCCCCACTTAGTACCCTATCAGCCCCCACATCCCTTATTAAATTTTACACTCCAAAAATTGAAAGAGAAGAGCTGCAAACCGAGCTCCCCTTCATCCTCTCAAGAGTCACTATTCATCTTCTTCTTCAAGATCACATTCATCTCCATCTCCTCCCTAACTTGAAAGGTAACCTTGGAATATGTTTTGAAATCTCCTTCTTGTTCTTTTAAGTGCATTATGCATTATATGGTGATTCTTAGTTGGGAAATTTGATCACATGATGGAATAGTAAGGGTTTAGGGTAAATTCTTGAGTTGGCATGTTTCCATATTGTTTCTTATGCTTTGATTGAGGTTTTATAGTCCTAGCACCTTCATTAATGCATCTATGGAGTGATATTTGTTGGTAGTTGAGTATTTTTGGATTCACCATTAATGTGGGTTATGTGAAGCTTGGAAAACTTAATCATTTTCCTTCTTTGAGCATGATTGATCTTGGTAGCACTTTGAGCATGTATCGTGCACAATTTTGGGGACTTTTTATTGTCTTTACTTGCTGCAATTGATGGCTTATTGGCTTGGGGCTGTGTTGCCTTGCTGTTGCTTTTCATTTTGTGGAGACAGGGGCCAGACGGCCGCACGGAAATCATGCACAAATCGTGCATGGCCGCGCGCGAAGTTCGAGATGACAGATTTCTATTCCCGCATGGCCGCGTAGGTTTTCATACCAATATTCGCACGGCCGTGCAGCCTTTGTTTGTGCTCAGAATGACCTGAAATTTTAACCACAGAAACTTATTTGAGTC
>JBBMKE010000011.1:8675681-8695347 GCA_037834125.1 Lippia alba | reverse complement strand
TATGGTCCTTAAACCCTGAGATGCCATTGTGTAAAGAATTCATCATTTCAACTTAGAAGATTGAACTTATACGTTTTTTCGAACAAGAGATTGGCAGCATTTAATCGTCTCTGTGTTTCCTTAGCAAAACCTATCCCACTTGAGGGTTTTAAACTGATAACCACCTTATTCTTTTCCATAACCATCCTTAAGGATTCCAGGTCTATCTGGACTTGTATCCCCATTGTTCCTAATAGAGGTGACTTTCTTGAGCACAACCGTATCTTGCAGTCGTACTCTCCCCCTTAAAAGTTCATCTTCACCAGTTGGACTCTATCCATCATTCATCCTTCAAACAAAATCCTATCTTAAAATTATCTTCCTTAGGATGAATATCACTCAAGAGAGAACGTATTTGTTGTATTATTTACATCCCCCTTTAAAGTGATTGGTCTGGATAGAGGCTCAAGTCCTTTAATTTCCAATTTCTCCTTTGAATACTTTTGAAGTTCAGATTCTCTTGAATACGAAACCAAACTCCAATTCTTTTTCAATGATTGGATCTTCTTATTCGATGTACTTCTTTCAAACTCTTGAAATCCCTTCAAGCTTTCCCTCGGTCTTGAAGTTCCTCGTCTCTTGCAGAGTTTTGTCACTCATTGATTCTTACATTTTTGTTGCTCCTACAAGGGAGTCTCATTCGAACATAACCATAACTTCAATTCTTTCCCTGGTCTTGCTTCCCCCTTAAAGAAATCTCTATCTTCATGTATTGGACTCACTCCATTGCTTTTTGGACAAAGAATTTTCTGCTCCTTCAACTTAGCCCCCCTTCCTCATCCTTAACCTCCGGCTTTACTCCTCCCAGACATTGGTATCTTCTTTCCTTGCTTTTTAACTCATACTTTACAGTCCCCCAAAATTTCTTCTAGTTATAATTCAAATGCGACTCAGTTAAAGTAGCACTCTATGGATGAAGTCGTGGTAAAGGCCTATCAAATAAACACTAAACAATGCATGTTGGGTTAAGATGTCAATGCATGTAGCACACTTAAACCAATTAAAGATGCAACACACATAAGCAAGTAATTCAAATTGAGGTGTGCACGTATAAGATAAAGAAATTTAAATAATTAAATACGATGTATGTTGCACGTGCTATGAATGCAATGAACCTGTTACCAATGAATTGGTTTTAGCACGAGATCCCATTCGATCCTGTTGATATTGTATACATAAGTCGAGGGTGGCTCTTCAAATGTTTGCTATCACTTGGAGTATTCCCCTTCGATCCTTTGTAGCAATTGGAGGTCTAGAAGGCCCGTGAGATGCCGCTACCCGAAGTCATCCGAGTATTCCATGCTAGGCATCTTCACGATTCAATAATTTTGAAATCCCATGCTTCCACGCTCCTCTCCTCATCTCCCGGTATCTTCCCACTCATAGTTTGTGTCCCGTTTGCTTGCTTGCTGATGATCCTCTGGAATATGGGAAGGGTGAAGTCGGAGAGTTTCTTGTAGATCGGGCCTTCTATTAGGACCTTAAGTCAGTGAAAATAACCTTTTCAAAGAAAAGGCCTTGAAGACCCCTTGTCCATTTTCGAAATCCCGCTCTATGCTAACCACCCCTCTTCTAGCAAATTTAAAATTTGTTGTCACGCTTAGCCCAAATTTTCACTCTACAACAAAATTTCAATTCGAATATCGATGCATGTGGGTTAATATATGCTTATGACATTCATTTAAATTAACTCTCCCAAACAATTGCAAAATGTAACACATAAGACATGTAACAGGCAATGCTCTACAATTCATGACATTTTACAATAAAATTCAATGCAATAAACAGATTGACAAGTAGTCCCTAAGCCAAACGACCTAGACAGACCCACACGAAGCAAGAGCCCGAGTTTTACAACCTTGGGCTCTGATACCACTCAAGGGATGTAACGCCCGGAGCATGGCGTCACATCCCCCACACCAAGACCCAGACCCGGTCATGAAATAGAAGTCCAAGCCCGAATCCGAAGTCAAGGCAAATGGGGACACAATACACACTCACTAGGCTAGGCGGGACTAACCCTTATACCATATAAACACATGCATCAGAGCACACTCCAAATCTTAAATGCAGAAGCATGAATATTCATATCATAGAATAATTTGAGCCACAGGCTCTACACAATTCAATACAATAAGGTACGGCCTTTACAGCCTCAAGTACAGAATTAAAATGCGCCGAAATTAAATACATAATCAAATATAAGTGTGTGTACACAAGTGTTAACCTAAAACAAGACTCGATAAGACACGAACTCTTGCCTAGCACTCCAACAAGGGAAACCTGCACAACACAACTGAAACAAATCCGGGTTCAGTCTTTAGGAGACTGATGGGTATAAAAGCGGGGCTTACAATAATATATAAAGCGGTAAGTAAATGTTCACATGCATAATATAATCCCAAGTGAGGTTTTAGAATCAATTTCTCAAGTGGGTTAAGAAATAAACTCAAGGGATTATATCTTTCAATCATTCATTATCATTCGGTCATTAAAAGCCCGGCGACGGGGCGTGCACAATTCTCCTTCCGCCACCTCGTGTACTATCATTAACATTCATTCGTTCATTACATTCATTAATTACATTCTTTCATGCGTTCATTCATTCAATTCAATATACGTTTGGACAATCCGTGGACCAGCCTTCCCGCACGTTCCTCCTTCTCTGGGTGATGGTTGGGTGATCGGCCCGAACCATCCATTCCTTGACCTAAAGGGGTACATGAATCCCCTAAAGACGTCGACACCCCCATCCCTCGCAACCTCCAACGAGTTCAGGTTGCGCCGCTAGTTGGTGGGATTAGTATGAGGCATCCCCGTCGGCCCTTGCCTCCCTGGTTAGCCACTCACACTAAGCCTCGGACCCCCATTCAGTGCATACATTCATTTCTCGCCTAAACTTGGTAAGGTTCATAAAATAAGGGCTTTACGTTGGCAATCATTTACTCGATAGAAAAACGACTCTAAATACGTATACATATAATTTTGGCTTAAAAATTTCACATAGAGGTTGTATTAAGGTCGTTAACTAGTAGTAGAGAAATCCACCTTTGAAGTTTAAACAAAAGAAGCAAGCTTCCAAAATGGCCTTGTCTCCATTGGACCCGAATCTGTGCAAAAAAGTGTGTGAGACTCAAAATGACCACAAATGATGCTCGGTAAAGCAATGTGTATGACATTAGATGCATAATAATTAATATCATGTCATGAGAATGTTCATTTGCATAATAAATGCCCCTAAAGGCTCACATTCGATCATATCATTCATAATTCATGTGTTCGATTACATTCGATTCCATTCATGTTCATACTTTCATAATTCAATTCATATCAATTCATAATTCAATAAAAATGATCACGATGCCTAATTCAATTAGTTCACAAGCCATAAGAGTCATAAGACATAGCACATTGAGCAATTAAGGTTCACGAATCATCAAGCCAAGCATTCATGCGCAATTAGGAACAATGTCGGCATGCGAACTCATAACAAGCATAAGTCATGTCAAACAAGTCCATAAATTTCATAAAATACACATAATACATCATATAACATGTTAGGATCATAATCGTGGTGGGAAATTATGAGAAAAAAAGGAAAGAAGTACAAAAAGAAGCTCCGAACGCCATCCATGCAGAATTTGTCAGTTTTTTCATAATGCGCAGGCTGCAGTAAAATGAGTATATCTGGAGATTTAGAAGTCTAAAATGGTTTTTTCTTGTGGTATATGAAAATAGACACATAGAGATTTCCAGGAAGGTGAAAATGTAACCCGATCGATCCAAAATTCACACTTACTGAATTTGGCATACAACCAGTGCTCCCTTAAAGTGTCCAATGCCAATTTCAAATGTCTTGTGTGATCTTCGAGAGTCTTAGAGAAAACCAGAATGTCATCGATGTATATGACCACAAACTTATCCAAATACGGTTGAAAGACTCGGTGCATCATATCCATAAAAGCTGCTGGGGCGTTCGTTAATCCAAATGGCATCACCAAGAATTTGAAATGCCCGTACCGGGTGTTAAATCCTGTCTTTGGGATGTCCTCTTCCCGGATTTTCAACTGATAGTACCCCTGTCTAAGATCTAGCTTCGAATAAACCCCTGAACCTTGCAATATATCAAATAAGTCCTCGATGTGGGGTAAGGGATACTTGTTCTTCACGGTAATCCGATTAAGTTCTCTATAGTCTATGAACATTCTCAATATCCCGTCCTTCTTCTTAACAAAGATAACCGGTGCACCCCACGGTGAAAAACTTGGACGTATAAACCCATTCTTAAGCAACTCTTCCAACTGAACCTTCAATTCATTCAATTCTACGGGCGCCATTCTGTACGGAGTCTTCGAATACGGTTCTGAGCTCGGATACAAATCAATCACAAACTCTATCTCCCGATCCGGTGGCAACTACACAAACTCTCAGGAAATACATCCGTATATTCCTTCACTACGGCTACATCTCCAAACCGCAATTGATCTTTAGGCTTATTAAGAAGATATGCCACAAATTCGGTAGCTCCATATCTTAACATCTCAAAGGCTTCAACATAAGACAACAAGGGTATAGAATCTGATCCTTTTCCAATCACCAAATCTTCTCCCAATCTCACCTTCTTCTCAAAACAGTCAACTACGGCCCGGTGTTTGTAAAGCCAATCCATCCACAAAATTACTCCATATTTACTCATCGGCATGACGATAAAATCAGCCACATACTCCTTTCCCTCAATCTTCACCCCACAATCCTTCACCATCTCATCCGTCTCCAAACTAGCACCCAAAGGCGAACTCACCCAAAATAGAAAATGCGCACGTAATACAGGTAAACACATACAAGCACATAATTCGTGGGAAATAAATGAGTGAGTAGCACCCGGATCAAATAATGCATGTATGGGCGTGTCATGGATGCATATTGTACCTTCCACCACGGCGTTGTGGTCCGGCTCGTTGTTCTGCTCCTCGCCCTCGAGAGCATAAGCACGGGCCTGAACAAGCGGCCTCTGAGCTCCCGGCTGATATCCCGGGTGATGATCCGGACAAGCAAAGGTCATGCGGTCGCCTTTTCCGCAAAAACCAAACAAAGTTCGAGTCTTTTGTGGCAATTGTTGTAATTGTGCGTAGGACCGCCGCAATGCAAGCAAGGAAATTGTTCCTTCCTATCCACAACCTTTTTCGGCGCTTGCGGTCCTCGGGGTGCTTGTGGTGGTGGAGCTCGTTGGCGAGTCTTCTTGAATGACCCCTTCTGAGGTGGAGCCATATCATTTACCGGCCTTTTTCCAAGGTTAAATCCCTAACTCGATCCGGAGCCCTGTCGGTACAAAGACCTCCTAGCATTTACCGCGTCCTCAACCTGCAAAGCCTTAGAAGTGGCCTTTGCCCATGTTCTCATATTGGCAGCCTCGAGAGATTGTCGTCTGTCCGGCCTTAATCCATTCATGAATTGCACCGCCTTATGAGCATCATCGTTGGCGATATTCGGGGCATAAGCAAGGAGTCTCTCAAATTCTGTAATATACTCCGCCACCATTCTATTCCCCTGCTTTAAGTTTATGAACTCATTAAGCCTTTTTGTGCGTGAGGCGGGCGGGATGAACTCGTCCTTAAATTCCCTCTCAAATACTTTCAACGTGATCTCTTCTCCCGCGGCTTCGAGAACTATCCTCTTTCCTTCCCACCATGTGTAGGCTTCCCCTTGTATGAGCGTGAGAGTACATCAAGCCTTCTCCTTCGAGCCACATGGGATAAGCTCCCAAATCTGTCCAATTTCCTTAAGCCACATCTCGGCTTGAACATCGCTCCCTTTATAGAACCTCGGTGGCCTTTGATTCTGGAATTCCCTAAGCACGGCTGTAATGGGATTCTCCGATGGTGGTGGTACCGGTGGTGCTGGAGGCACGTAGTCCCTCATTCTTTGATCTATTATGTTCATCACGGAGGTTACAAATGCCTCAGCCGGATTAGGCTGCGCTGGAGGTGGGGTAGGTGATCTATTACGGCGATGGCGCCGATCCGGAGACCTGTCACGATGTCTATGGGGTGGCATCCTGTAAAGACAAACTAAAAGATGCGTGGTCTTTAGTTCATGCATGCTAATGCCATCAATTCATTCAAAATGAGCAATTACAATATATAAACATTCAAGAGATGCAAAAATGCAACACGTTGACATTTAGTCCCTAAGACAATCGACTTAAACAGACCCACACGACTTGAAAGCCCGGGTTTTGCAACCCATAGCTCTGATACCACTCAAGGGATGTAACACCTGGCGCGGAATATCACATCCCCTCACACCGAGACCTGGCTCGCGTATGAAATGGATAATCCATATACGAGCTAGATCCGGAGAATGAGAACAAACACACATACTAAGCTACGTGGCTAACCCTTGAACCAAGCATACGAGAACCAGAGCAAGAATACAATCATGAAATGCGGAAGCATACATAATATACATACATGTACAAATGAGCCACGGGCTCTACAAAATTAGATACACGTAGCATGGCCTTCACAGCCTCAATAGCGGAATTTAAAGTGCCATAGGCGTACAATCATAATACAAAATTAAATAAGTACATATGCAAGTGTTCAAGGAAAGAGCTAGAAGCAAAAATAAGACCTAATGACTCGATTTTCCGCCTAGCTCCTTCTATCCTGCACAAAATCTGAAAATAACTTAGGTTCAGTCTTTAGGAGACTGGTGGGTATAAAATCAGGGCTTACAGTATATATAGAAAGCGGTAAATAGACATACACATGCATAATATAATCCCACGTGAGGTTTTGAACAATTTCCCAAGTGGGCAAGAAAAGGAAATCAACACACGGGATTATATCTTTCAATTCTTTCTTTAGGATCATTAAAAGCCCGGTGAGGGGGCGTGCATAATTCTCCTTCCGCCACCTCGTGTAATTCATTAACATTCATTTCTTTCTTTCGTTCATGCAAGCATTCTTTCTTTCTTTCTTTCTGTGCACAAACAAACAATTTCTATATACGTTTGGGCAATCCGTGTACCGGCCTTCCCGCGCGTTCCTCCTTCTCCGGTTGGTGGACGGGTTTGCAAGACCCGCCACCTCCTTCTATGACCTAGAGGGATACATGAATCCCCTAAAGGCGTCGACACCCCCGTTCCTCGCTACCTCCAACGAGTCAGGTTGCGCCACGAGTTGGTGGGACTAGTGTGAGAGGATCCCCGTCGGCCCTTGCCTCCCCGGTTAGCCACTCACACATAGCCCCGGGCCCTCTTTCTGTGCATACTTTTTTTCTCGCCAAAACGGGTAAGGTTCTAACAACCTAGGCTTAATGTTCAAACCATTTCCTAGATGAAAACGACTCTATATACATATATCATTTTGGTTTCAAATCCATTTCACATTAGGGCTTTATGGGGTCGTTTTACCTATTAGAAGAGAAACTCACCTTATAAGCCAAAATGAGTGAGAAGAGTCTCAAGGCGAGGCCTCGTCTCCGTATAAACCCAGATTTGTGCAAAACAGGTGAAGTGAGACACATGAGACCACAAAAGATGCTCGGCAATGCATACGACATGATATGAAATGCATACAATATAAATCAATGTCATGAGAATTTAACACATAGCCATTTCCTTCATTCTTTCTTTCATTAAATTCATTCATAATCATACGGGTGCATATCATACGCAATCACCTCCAATTAGGGTAAAATTCACCAAGGTCAAGCATAACACACATAAATACTTGAATATAAGTCATACACGGTACCAAGGTACAATATCATAGGCATTTACGGTTCATATATCAAGCATTCGATCAACCATGCGCAAAGAGGAGCAATTAGGGCACACGAAGGCATAACACGTTCAATCCACATCACACGAACCCCAAATTGCATCATATAGCATATAACACCTGTATAAGGCATATCATAAACCAAAACCATGCATAGGAACTCAACACCATGCAATACACCCTCATACACAATCATACAATGCACGGAAAACAAGATCGGGGAGGGAAACGAGCGAACCGGGCAAGAAAAACGAATAAAACACAAAATGAACTGAACAGGGGGGGTAACGGCCGTTACCCCCTTCCTTTCATACTGTGGGTAACGGCCGTTACCTGGTACAGGGGCCTGCCTGTACCAAATAACGCCCGTTACACCCCCAAAGGCATAAACGGGCTAACGCCCGTTGCAAGGTCCAGGGCTGCGAAATTCTATTTTGCAGCCCTGTTTCACCCCTTCCCAAGCCACAAAATCATGCTATACTCATCCCACAACATCAAGGCATGCTCCAAGACATCAAAGCCACGAAATCAAAGCTCACACACGCAAGGAAACGGACTCGAACACGAATTCAAGCAAGGAAGGTGCATGTGTGATTGTGTTCTCCAAAATTCCCAACCAAGTTCATTAATGGAAAATCACTCAATACCCAACTACCACATATATGCTTCCATACAATCATTAATACATGCATTAAGATCAAAACCCACCAATAAAACACAAGAAAAACACAAGGAATCATGCTAGCTCTAAAAAATGGCTTCAAACCCTTATACGATCAAACTCATCCATTCCATGGTTAAAATATGCAATCTATGGCTTAAAAGAAAGAGGAAGGAATGCCATGAAAGATTCTATACTTACTGAGCAATGAAATGGAGTGAATCAAAGAGATGCAAGATGTGGAAGATGATGAATAGTTCCTCTTTTCTTCTCCTTTTCTTGTGGCTCGGTTTTGGGGCTGATATTTGGAGGGTTTAATGTGTTTAAAATGTACGAAATATAATGAAGGCTGATGGGGCTTTGAGTGAGGAGAAAATGGATACCAAGTTTGCCCCAATTGGTTGAGAATTGAGTGAGATATGGGCATAACAAGTGGGTAGGGTCTTTGTGGCGGGTCATGGGGTTGTGTTTGGGTTCCGGTTGTGTTTTGGATGGTTAAACGGGTCCGGGAATATGCAATGAACATATATTATCACTCATTACACATAAAACACGAGACAAGGAAACGGCACACGGAAACATCATACAAGCGCATATAGTTCATTCTTTCATATATTTCATTCAAGTCACATTTCACTCAGTCCAAATACGTCACGTTGACATATATTTCATATAATAGCAAGTAATATCAAATAAATATGTAATTAAGGGAATTGACAACGCGCAATTAAGGTCACACACCCCATACCTGTACGACCGAACTAACGGGGCGTCACATGGTCTGTTTCGGTTCGCTGTGAGCTTGGTGGTCCATGTATGGACTTTCCATTTCATGGGTGGATCGAGCTCATGGTGCGGCGGAGCGGTGCCCTCCGTTTAGGGTTTCACACCGGCGACCTTCAATGGCGGGAAACCGCCGTCGGAAGCACAATTTAAGTACATAATATAATATATATATATATTATATTTAATTATTTATTTATATAATAAAGGGATAAAATAGTTATTTTAATTGAAAAAGTGAAATAATTCTCAATTTTAATTTCAGTCAACGCGGGTGGACCACATATTATAATTTTAGATTTTTTCGTACATATTTTAAAAAATATAAAATTTTTTAAAATATATTTTTTGTTGAGTTTTTCTTTATTGGATAGTTGGATGAAAATTTCCTGGTAATCATCACTCGAGCTGTGTCAAGCATAAATGTCCAATGACTGGGCAACAATAAAAAGATTAAGTTAAAAAAAAAATAAAGATTAAGTCACCCCTGCCGCTTTCGTTGAATTTCAAACATGGCCCATTTCTCCGAGTCCTCGCCGTCGACCTCCTCCGCGCCGCCGCCCTCTGCAGGCACGACCAGAGATTGGATTTTCCCTTCATATTCCTACGTCCACTCCTCGCATAATATCCACAGAGCCCCCAGAAGAAGAAGGTTCTCTTCGTACCGCCCCTCGCCACCGCAATTCAACTCTGCCACTGCGTCTTTTGAGCTGCCAACATCGGGAGATGATTCTAATTCCGGTAACAGTTCCTTTTCGAGGACGAGGCGCCGACGTTTCGAGTACGGGAACTATGAGAAGTCAACGAGGCAGTTGGATGATGGCTTAGATGGAGGTGGAGGTGCTGGTTTGAATTCGAATGAAGCCATTGCTTCAGAGAAATGCGATGTAAAGGAGAGTAAAATGACAGAGTCGGATAAGACTTTCTCGGGGTTCTTGAGAGGCCGGTTAAAAATTCGGTGGCAACTTGCGTTTACGGTTACGGTGAGTTATCTTCTTTACATTTTGTGTGTGTATCTGTCTGCGTATATCGACAATTGGAAACGGTGCTTGGCACATAAATGACATAATTGTCAATTGTGGTACAACTCTAGCATCCTATAGCAACGTACAACTGGAACCACAAGTGCAATAATGCTAATTTTATGTCCACCTTCTCAATCACCTTACTGTGTTTTTAGTCGGATCATACAGCATTCGTGTTTGTGTTCGGAATTAATTGGAAATCAATACGGTCTTATCGAAACCTGTGTTGATGCAAAACACTCTGAATGTGTTTGCGTAGAGCTGCTGAAGCACCACTTCTACGTTGTTAGTATATCTTGTTTTGTGTTAATGGTGTATGTGAAACAGATGTTCTAATTAGGATTGTGGTTTATGCTGCGTTGCAGGTACTGATAACGGTGTTATCATCATTGATACATAAGAACTTTTCTTTACATAACGAGGTTACTGAATTGCAGGTAACTGCACATGAAACTTTGACCTTTTGTGTTTCATGCTGCGACCACTAATATTTTCTACACTTATTTAGATGTTTCAAAAGAAATGCTGCACTCCTGATAAAACTGGAAACTAGAAGTATGTAAAATTTTATATATCCTATATTTGTCTGTTTAAATTTTAGAAGGAACTTGGGGAATATGCCAAATATCTGATGCTGTGGGTGAGAAGTTGTGTTTCGAATGTTGCAGATATTTGCTTGAGAGAGTGTCACTTGAATTTGTTATCTAAATCTCGGTAACTTGTTATGCATTAACTATACTGGTTATACATATAGATTACATATACAAAGTATGTTTCTTTTGTTTATCTCCGATGTGAATACCTAATGTAAATTTAACCAATTTGACCAAAATATACTCTTGTTTAGAAGTTGTTGATCTTTGAAAAGTTGTCTTATAAACAATTTAACATGAACTTGAGCAAGAAATGTTGATGCTAAATAAGTCAAAAGCCATATGGTTTTCACAAAGGGAAAGAGACCTTATATATATAAGCCTCCAATTAATGCCAATTTAGAAACGGAAAAGGCAAAAAGGGACATCATTTTGAAGCATAATGATTATATATTTTTTTTGGTGCTTGCAAGTTGGTTTTATTTCATGCAGTGAATGTTCACAAACCAGTAAAGTAGGGAAAGAAATGAAGATAGCTGTTTTATACTTTTTGGTGTCCATCGAACTTTTTGTCCTGCACAGAATTTTGTTTCTCTATTCATAATAAAATTGTAGATGGAAATTGGAATGTTGTTTTTCTAAGACCAATAACTCCAACTATATGGGGTGATTTTCTTGTAAGTGCAGAGTTACCTTTTTCTGGTTGCAGCTTGCATACATGTTTCCATAATTATCTTTTGTCCCAGTCTTGTTGGTCTCATTCATTAAACAAGTAGACTGTACAGTTCTAATAGGTTAACAGCCTGAAAATTTGTTTTGATTTCTACTGCAGGAAATTGCATTTGAATAGAGACGGGGTCCATGAAATTGTTTGTAGATAATGATATCTGTCCGCATAGTGAAGTAATGATGAAATTTTTAGTTGAGATTTTTAAAAATTTTGATGCATCAAAACTAATAAAAAAGTAAGGAAGAAACAATTACTGTTTGAGCCTACCTTTTCCGTTGTTGTCTCTTCTTTCCAAGTCCATCCATACTTAGAGCTCGAATTGAAATGAGAGTTGATTTGATTCTATTAAAAGGAGGTTTGATCACATGTCAATTGTTTTTCAATGTCATTTTGTCAAGTATACAAGTTTGCATTTTGAGTTGTCCCTCATATTTCTGACAGATCGTCTTATAACAAGTTCAGGCGTGCTCTATATGATAGATTCCTTTCTGCTACACTATTTTGCAGGATCATATTTCCAAGCTTAACGTGAGACTGAAACTTTGCAATCTGTTGGATTCCATAGACATACAAAACTCTTCAACACATGATATTTCTGTTAATAATCTTCCTAGCAGGTCTCTGAAATTGGCAGCATTGGTTGTTTCTATCACATTGTTGTCTCTCCCTTTCTTTTTCTTCAAGTATGTCGACTATGTCTCAAACTCAAGAAGATTATTAGACAATAACACGGAGGAAGTCTCTTTGAACAAGCAGCTTGCATATAGGGTTGACGTATTTTTATCAGTTACCCCATATGCTAAGCCTCTAGCATTATTAGTTGCTACTCTAATGTTGATATGTCTTGGTGGCTTAGCACTTTTTGGCGTGACAGATGATAGTTTAGCCGATTCTCTGTGGTTTTCCTGGACATATATAGCAGACTCGGGGAACCATGCTAATTCTGAAGGCATCGGTCCTAGACTAGTTTCAGTTTCCATTAGTTTTGGTGGGATGCTTATATTCGCTATGATACTCGGACTTGTTTCTGATGCAATTTCTGAGAAATTTGATTCTCTAAGGAAAGGAAGAAGTGAAGTTGTTGAGCGAAATCACACACTCATCCTTGGGTGGAGTGATAAGTTGGTAGGTCCTTATGTTGTTCGTTTTGAATGTAGACAAATAATTGAAAAACTGTCCTAAGCTGCATTTGATTTATTTCTTCCGATTTTGTTCTGGCCTTGTAGAAGAATGCTATATTAACAGACAGTAAAATATTTCCAGGGATCATTGTTGAATCAACTTGCCATAGCCAATGAGAGTTTGGGTGGAGGTACAGTGGTCGTCATGGCTGAGCGAGACAAAGAAGAGATGGAACTTGACATCGCCAAAATGGAGTTTGACTTTAGAGGAACATCGGTCATATGCAGAAGTGGTAGCCCTTTGATATTAGTTGACCTGAAAAAGGTATTCTGTTACAAGTTCCGTCCTTATTGTCGTGTATAATATCTCATTGGCTCTCTTTGTTAACAAGGGATTATTTGTAGTTATATCTATGATTCGATATAATAATATAAATTTAAATATACATATTTGTGTATTTATACACTTGCATATGTGTAGATTCCGGCCAATCTAAACCAAAAAAATTTACAATTTATTGAAGAAACTAATTCAAGATATCTTCTAGGTATCTGTTTCTAAGGCTCGAGCAATAATTGTCCTAGCTGAAGATGGAAATGCTGATCAGGTTAGTACTTTGGATGACTAAGCATTTAGCGACATATGACGGTGTGAATATTTTTTATTTCTATATGACGAATAAAAATGATGTGAATTAGTACCGCATGAACTTTCTGATGGATGCAGAGTGATGCTCGTGCATTAAGGACAGTTTTAAGCCTAACAGGGGTTAAAGAAGGACTGCACGGACACATAGTCGTTGAATTAAGTGATCTGGATAATGAAGTCCTTGTTAAACTTGTTGGTGGGGATCTTGTTGAAACTGTTGTTGCACATGATGTAATTGGCAGGCTGATGATTCAATGTGCTCGGCAGCCAGGCCTTGCCCAGGTTACAACTTGCAGTTTAAGCTTTAGCTTCAACATCGTCTCTTAATCTCTTTGTTGATTACTATTCTTCCTAGTCATTTGTTATACACACCCAATCCATATTTATTGATTCTCTTTTGTGTTATTTATGAAAATCTCCTTTGACTTGGCAGTGCAGATATGGGAAGACATTCTTGGATTTGAAAATTGTGAGTTCTACATAAAAAGGTGGCCAGAGTTGGATGGAATGCTATTTGAGGAGGTTTTGATCAGCTTCCCAGAGGCTATTCCTTGTGGGGTGAAGGTAGCATCACGCAGTGGAAAAATTATCCTAAATCCTGACGACTCTTATGTTCTGCAAGAAGGGGATGAAATTATTGTTATAGCAGAGGACGATGATACCTACGCTCCATCAGAACTGCCAACGGTGCTTCTCTTTTCTTTGATAATGTCTCAGAAGTTCTATTTTCTGCACCTGTTTCTGATAATGTTCTAACCCTTGAATAATAACTCACAGGATGTTCAAGCCTTGCCTAGTCAATTTTATAGGTTTTATTTTCTTGGATTCCAAGAGGAATCCAAATGTTAGGCATGCTAGCAATACTATCCATGAATATAATGGATCTATAACAACTTCGGATAATTGTCTGTGCTTAATTAGCAATAGATTTTTATTATTAAAGCAGCATTCTCCATTTGGCAGACAATTAAATACTTGGTAATTAGTATAAGCCTTCCCTTAATATCTGCATCTTCTTCTAGTGAACCTTCACTTCGACAAAAAAGAAAAGCTCATATCCTAACTCATGGCTATTTATATTTTTGTTGTGCAATTGTTGTTTCTTACTTTGATTTTGAAATGGTAAGATGGGTAATATGATATTGGATTTCTTGTCTTTCTTCTTTTAACTATGCATAATATTTTGATTTTGATTTTTCACATTCGTTACGTTGTAATCCCATTCATGGTGCATGCAAACATCAAAGTCAAACTATCTTTGCTATATCAGAAAACCCATGATACTCTTGGAAATTGTAGTATATCACCAGTTAGAAAACAAAATGGAGTCAAAAGGTCATTCTAGAAAGAAATGGTTTTGCGGTGGTTCCTGCCATGGAATTCAATAGGGGCATACCACTAACGAAACTTACAAACACAAAATTAATTTCATTATTCAGGTCAAAGATGCCACATTCATAGACATTATCCGTCCAGCAAGAAAGTCACAGAAGATTCTACTTTGTGGATGGAGGCGAGACATTGATGATATGATTGTGGTAAGCCCAGTTGATTAAAGCTCCTAATTCCTTTTCTTCTTCAACTGAATGCTGCAGGTTTGGAGGGGAAATTTACCCAAGGATGAAATAATTCAAAAATCTTTTGAGCGGATACTTCTTTGCGGTTGGCGGAGAGATATGGAAGATATGATAATGGTAATGCTGCAAAGAAATGTACCATATGCTTCCAGAAACTTCCAGAAAACGTTCTCATTACCCTCTTAAGTCACCACTACATGCCTGCCGCCTTCCCGTTTCAATCTTGAATCTTTGTATTTTTTGTTTAGTTCCCTACTTCCTTCAGAAATTTTATTACAAGTCCTGCTTCAGAACTTCTGGTCTGTGTTGTTTTAGGTACTGGATGCTTTCCTTGCACATGGGTCAGAGCTGTGGATGTTCAATGAAGTTCCTGAGAAAGAAAGAGAAAGAAAGCTTACAGATGGTGGCCTTGACATCGACCGCTTGGTGAATATTAAACTAGTCAACCGTGAAGGAAATGCTGTCATACGCCGTCACCTTGAAAGCCTTCCTTTGGAATCTTTTGATTCAGTAAGCAGCATTTTATATTTCAGTAGTCAATAGGCATGTTTTATATTATGGGGTCGTATATGTAGTAAAATTGTAAACTTGTCCTGGTAATGCTTTCGTTGACAATCATGAAGTTCTTTTTCATTTTAATTGATCATTTCTTATGTCCCAAACTATGCTTCATCTATAAGTTTATTTGTGGTGATTTCCTGCCATGCAGATATTAATTCTGGCTGATGAATCAGTGGAAGATTCAGCAATTCAGGCTGATTCCAGATCTCTTGCTACATTACTGCTGATACGTGACATTCAGGTACATCAAATGAGATCTATGGAACTTACGGCTTTTAATTGAATTTTTACCTTTCCTATGTGGTTATAATTTGGATTTAGTCCTCACATACTTGAGATTCGTCTATCAGCTTATTTTTAAGATCATTGGCAGAGGCTGATTCTTTTTTATATTTTTGGACATTTTACTTGTAATCTCTCCTTGCTTGCAATCAATTTGTACTTGGACATACACATACAAATTCCTTGTGTCCAGAAATGCTTAATTGGCTTCTTAAGAGTTTTTAAATGTGCTTCCATTAAAATTAAATTGTTCAAAGACCCATTTAGATCTTTTATCCAAAAAAGGTATGACTCCCCAGACAAAAAAAGAAAAATACGAAACTGAAGACTCGGGATGCAGCCATTGGCATTTTTTTTAGTATTGAAGCTCAATCTTATTTAGATATTTGAATTAAAGCTTTCATCCTGGTTTGAAGGCAAAGCGTCTGCCATACAGAGAAGCTATCTTTTCGGAGCCCCACAGAGGGAGCTTCTCACAAGGCTCATGGATTGGAGAAATGCAGCAGGCTTCAGATAAATCAGTTATAATCAGTGAAATTCTTGATCCAAGGACTAAAAATCTGTTATCTATGTCAAAAATCAGCGATTATGTTTTGTCAAATGAGCTTGTCAGCATGGCTTTGGCAATGGTTGCAGAAGATCGTCAGATAAATAATGTGCTGGAGGAACTTTTCGCTGAAGAGGTACATTTTCCTTTCAGAAGTTAAAGGATTGTCAGTCTCGTAATTTAGCCCGTGAAAACTGGTCTTTATGTTTCTTTTCATTGTTTATTGATAAGTAAGAATATGGTCTCATAATGTTTTGTCAATGTCATCTAAATTTGTCCATTTTTTTAGTATAGATACAAAATAACTAGCCGAAGTTTCACCTGATAGATTGGTCATAAGATAAACTTCTAAGAATATTATTTTAATAAGATACGAGATTTTTCCTGGATGTAGGATGCCTCATTATGGTTTACACCATACCAGTGTTTAAGATTTAATTTTTTTGACACCTTTTGCAGGTAAAATCCCTTCGTATTTTTATTGACTCGTCTGTTTCAATACTCAACTTGATAGCAATGCATTTTATTACGAAACTTATCTGATGGTTTGTTTATCTTACAAAAGATTCTCTTCAAAAATCCTCAAGAAGCTTCTATACCTTGCAGGGAAATGAGTTGCACATAAGAGGAGCAGATCTTTATCTTCATGAAGGTGAAGAATTGAGTTTCTACGAAATACTACTACGTGCCCGACAAAGAAGGGAGATTGTGATTGGCTACCGTCCAGCCGAGACTGAGAAAGCTGTCGTAAATCCTTCTGCAAAAAACGAAAGACGGAAATGGTCACTAAAGGATGTCTTTGTGGTAATAGCTGAAAAGGAATGAATCACTGTTTTGATTAGTAACTACAACCGTTTCGCGGAGGAGAGATAAAACTCAGCTGGTAACCTATCTCCATGTACCGGAAAAACAATCAATGGACGCTCAAACTTTGGTTCAATTTTTCGGATGACAATTGACAACTTCTTGGCTATCTTGGGAAAGCTTCGGCAAGGAATGAAGATGAACAAGGGACAGGAGTTGCCGTTTTGACATGGACAGGGCCAGCCAGAGCTGGTGGCCGGTGGCGGTGGTCGCTGCTCAAAATTTCAAATGATTTTATGTATAAATTTATCAGATTTGCACCGAAAAGAAAAAAGAGAAACATTAGCTATCAAACTGAATTTGGTTTTTTAGGCATAGTGTATGTAGCTTTTGTAACCTTAAGTTGTAATTGTAGTTGCAAGCTGTTTTTTAGGCTTTTCTTTCTTTTACCAAATGAAAAAGGTTGAATTCAAGAAGTATTGAGTTACGAGGAGTTCCATTAATTTGGTTTATTCAAATCTATTTTTGTCAATTTTTAATTCTTCAATCGAGGCATAATTTGAGAAAGAATTTTATTTATTTATGGTCAAAAGAAAAAGAATTTATGATAGTAGAACTACATGCACGTCAAAATTTTAAATAACAAACTAAATTATAAGATCTTAAAGAGTAGAATGACTAGCTCGAAGATTTAAATATATTTTATGTTTACTGTTAGGATGGAATCCAAATCATATTTGATAGAACATTTAGTGACTGATGAGTTTCTTTCACCCTATTGATATCTAAAGCGCTTTTTTTTTTTTTTAGATACGCCCTCAAGTGGCCAGAGATATTTAAACCCGAGATCTTGCCTTCGAGAAATGATTCTCCAACTACTTGGAGCAATCTTGTCAGCTGATATCTGAATGTTTTAAGTTTTTTTTAATGAAAAAAACCGTATGAATAAAATTTGAAACCGGAGTTAATTATTTTTATATATTTGGAAGCAAGGAATTGATGTTATCCAAATTTATAGTAATTTGGTGAGTCTAATTGTTTAATTTCATTATAACTTTCCGGAACCCATATTCATATTTAAAAAGATATGTACGGGGGAATATTTATATTTTTGCAGAAGTAAATATAAAAGAGTTGAAAACTTGGACCACAAAACGCGATGAATGTTAGATTAGTAGGGTGTTTGCAAACTTTGTCGTAATAGGTAGAAGTTAAAAGAAGTGAAAATTGTAAAAAATTGTAGTATAGAAGCGGTGAGTTTTTTTTTTTTTTAAAATATAAGTAGAAAAATAATCAGTTGAGAATTTGTAGAAAAAAAAATTACAATCACTTTTAATTTTTATGGAGTTACTAATTTACCCTAAAGTATTTTGAAACATTTTTTAGTATTATAATATGATTTAAGTCTCATACTAATATAAAAACTACTATAATTTTATATAAATTTATTTATAATTAATCTAACATAAAATTATTTTATATATATCTTTATTTATAAATTTATAAAAATTAAGAATAACGAAAAAAATATATCTCGTAATTACAGATTTTACATTCTGAATTTTTTTAGATTATGAAATTTTGATTGGAGGAAAAAGAAAAAAGAAAGAATACAAGGACTACAAAAGGAAAAGGTGTCAAGAACATATAAACATTTGGTAATTCTAGTTCGATTCTGGCTCGGCCATACGGTGTGTAACGTGGGGACGAGTATTTTGCACTTGTCGTGTGGTTGGTGGAAAATTTAGAGAGAGTGACTTATCAAATGACAAATGTAATATACTTATCTTTTTAATTGATTAGGTTCGGCCAAACCGAGTATGAGGTAGAATTTTCATAAAGAGCATTAGACTTGTATTTGTATGTAAAAGATTAATTTAGAAATATTAATATTTTAGTGTGGATATTATTGTCAAAATATAAATTTTGAAAACCGCATAAGCAGAAGCAGACCTTGGTTGCTTCTGAATTCTGCTTATTTATGCTTAAATTGAGCAGATTGATTTTACATACAAACAATCCAAAACAGTTAAAAATAAACACTTATCTCATAAATAGTTATTTTTAAAATTTGCAGACAATCCCTAAATTGACTTTGATTTATCCAATTGAAAAGAAAAGTAAAGAATCGTGTCCGTTAGATTAAATAGATTTTCGTTATTTATGAAATTACTTCGAAACTCAAAGTTGAAACTAGAAATTTGTCTATAGATTTTTTCTAATTAGTTCTGAGAATCTGTCCAATATTTTATAATATTTATGCTTAAAATAAACATACATTTTTGTGGGGTAATATTCCCTCATGTTTTGTAAATTTTATTTCCAGCATGACGCTAATATGATAACCCATAATTTTATTAGAAATGTGACGTATGCACGCAATGACGGACCTAGGTGGGGGGCATGGGTTAGGGGTGTTCATAAAAACCGAAAAATCGAATCGAACCGACCGAAAACCGAACCGAACCGAACCGAACCGACCGAAGGGTGTTCGGTTCGGTTTTCGG
>JBBMKE010000011.1:8658653-8675581 GCA_037834125.1 Lippia alba | reverse complement strand
AAACAAGTCATATTGACAAATATTTCAAATAATAACAAGTTAAATCATATAATTACATAATTAAGAGAATTTAAATCACGCAAATAGGGTCACACACGACATACCTGTACGATCGAAATATCGGGGCGTCACAACAAATTTTTGAGTTAATTCTAAATAATGTCCTTTATGTTCCGGACATTATTCATACTATAATTTATGTTCCAATTTTAGATTGTGAAGGTTACGAAACTTTTTTTTTTTAAGACGAAGGTTACGAAACTTATATTAAGTATGGTAACTTTTTCATAAAACGGAACAACTCTTCCGTTCAAATTGGTACTCTGAGAAATGGACTTTACTTAATTCAAAACATCAATGTTATGAATATACACGAGAAGTTAAACCTAAGAGAGATGACAAAGTTTCAGCTCCCTTATGACACGTTAGATTAGGACATATTTCCAAGAACAGAACTAGCAAGATAAACCTTTAGGGACATTCTTTGAAAATGACCTTAAAGAGTTAACTTCTTGTGAATCCTGTCTGAAAGGAACGATGTCCAAACTCCTTTTAAAGGGACAATTGAACGCGCCACTAAGGTCTTGAATTTGATCCATTCTGATGTTTGTGGACAATTTAGTGTAAGCTCTAGAAACAATCATCAGTATTTCATAACTTTTGCTGGCGACTTTAGTCGGTATGATTATATATACTTAATGAAGTATAAGTCTGAAGCTTTTGAGAAATTCTTAGAATTTCAAAAGGAGGTTGAGAACCAAACTGGGCACAAGATCAAAGTCTTTAATATGATCGAGGTGGCGAGTATCTTAGTGAAGAATTCCTAAGTCATCTAAAAGATAATGGGATTATCTCTAAGTGGACTCCTCGGGGAACTCCTCAGCTTAATGGAGTTTTTGAGAGAAGGAATCAAACCTTACTTGATATGGTTCGTTCCATGATGAGTTTCCTGACTTACTACCTTCGTTCCGGGGTTATGCCCTAGAAAGTGAAGTAAGATTTTGAATCTTGTTCCCTCTAAGTCAATCCCTAAAACGCCCTATGAAATGTGGCATGGTAAAATCCCTAGCTATTCTTATTAAAGAATTTGGGTTGTCCTGTTTATGTCAAGAGGACAATGGGAGATAAGTTAGAATTCTGTTCTAACTTATGCTACTTTTTAGGTTATCCTAAGGAATCCATAGGATACTACTTCTATGATCAATCTGAACAAAAAGTGTTTGTTGTAAGAAATGTAACTTTTCTAAAGGAATCGTTCCTTGAAGGAAAGAAAGCAAGATCATAGAATTAGAAAAATTACAAAGTGACCCCATGCCATCCACAGAACTTGCATCCCCTTATGATGATCCACAATCATCACGAACTTCGATACACACCTCTAAGACATTCTGAACGCACTCCTAGACAACCGAAGAGATGGTATGGATTCTTCCATGAAATCTCTCAAAAGGATAATGATCATTTAACATATGAGAAGGCGTTGTCAGATTCTGACTCTGAACAGTGGAAACAAGCCATGAAGTCCAAAAGGGATTCAATGAACTCCAACCAAGTTTGGACCTCGTAGATTTGCCTGATGGGGTAAAACCCATTGGTTGCAAATGGATCTTTAAGAGAAAGCTTCGAGTTGATGGAAGCATTGCAGCCTACAAAGCAAGACTGGTTGCAAAAGGATTCACTTAAGGACCCGGTGTGGACTTTGATGAGACCTTTTCGCAAGTTGCAATGCAAAAGTCCATTCGAATCATGCTTGCCATTGCAGCATATTATGACTATGAGATATGGCAAATGGATGTGAAAACTGCCTTTCTCAATGGAGACATTGATAAAGACATTTATATGGAGCAACCCGTAGGTTTCACACTCAGTGGGACTGAGCAAAAGGTTTGCAAACTCCAAAGATAAATCTACGGATTGAAACAGGCTTCTAGGAATTGGAACATTCATTTTGATGAATCAATCAAAGCGTTTGACATCATTCAAATCTCGAATGAATCATGTGTGTATAGAAAAGAATTGAAGACTTCAGTCTAATTCTTAGTACTTTATGTTGATGATATCCTTCTTATCGGGAATTCGAAGGATGCATGAAAGTAAATAACTTATGGTTATCGAACCAATTTGAGATGAAAGATCTTGGTGATGCGAACTATATCCTTGGAATTAAAATATATCGAGATAGATCTAGAGGTTAGTAGGACTATCACAATCGATGTACATTGACAAAATGTTGAAGAGATTTGACATGGAAACTGCGAAGGATAAGCCCCTTCCTATGAGTGTAGGAACATGTCTTTCAAAGAAGATGTTCCTAAGACTAACCTTGAGAAGGAAAGAATGACTCATAGTGTGACGCTCCGATCGTTCGGACGTACAGGTATGACGTGTATGGCCTTAATTGTGCAATTTAATTTTGTTCAATTATGCAATTATGTGAACTTAAATGATATTACTTGAAATATTTGTTAGTATGACTTATATGACTTAAGTGAATATGTAACTTAAGTGAAATAAATGAACGTATGAATGACATGCGCTTGATCAAGGTGTTTGCTTGCCGAAACTATATGATTTGAATTCAGAATTTTGTGAAATTTGAGTATATGATAGATTTGTGTGTTATGAACGTGTGTATGTGTTCAAATCTTATTTTGGAACTCGTTTGGAACCTCAAAACCATTCCAGAAATGTGCCGCGCGCCTAAATGACCCTTCCTCACTAAAATAACCATAAAACCCTCCATACTTAACCAAATGAGTTGAAACTTGAACCCTTATTCTCCTTACTTAACCCTTGATTAGCCAAGACCAATTTTATTTCATTTTTCACTCCCACATATCAGCAAAAGCAGCAGCAAACTGTGACTCCCCCACAAGAGAAGGAAAATTCACTATTTATCTGCATCTCCAAATCCATAGCACCTTTATCCCTTCCCTTCTTTCAAAAGTGAGTATAGAATATTGGATGGAATCCTTCCCTCTTTCTTTTAAGCTATCATATGCATGGATTGATCAAGGGTAGCATAATTTTTGAATTTTGATTGAAAATGGAGAGTTTTGAGCCTATTTGACGATCTTGCTTGATTCTTTGGTTTCTTTTGAGTTTGATGCATGGAAAATGATCATAAGAGCTTCCTTATTACTTGTATGGAATGATTTTTATTGGTAGTTGAGTATTTATGAATCCATCGTTAATGAGGGTTGAAGTTTGGGAAACTTGATCATATTTCATCTCCAAGCATGAGTGACCATATGATGCACTTTGAGCATGTGTTAAGGCTGATTTTGAGGAGTTCTTGGTACCTAACCTTGTGGCATGTGTTGGCTTGTTGGAAATTTTGCCTTTGCTGCGTTGTTTTTTATTGAAACAGGGGTCGCACGGCCACGCGGATTTTGTGAAGGAATCGCGCGCGGCCGGGCGCTAAGTTCAAACTGGGGGAAAAATGTTTTGGAAAGTACTGCACGGCTGTGCGGATTTTGGGCTTGAAGCTCGCGCGGCCGCACGAAAAGTTTGACATTTGGGAAAAATAATACCCCACGGCCGCGTGACATTTGCACTAAAATCGCGCGCGGCATTGTTGCCTCTTGCATGCATGTTTTATTTCATTTGCAACGTGATTTGATTGATTCCCTCGATTATTTTATGACTTGTATGCTTCTTTAACATGCTATTTAATGACTTAAATTGTGTATTATGAACCACGTGAACCTTGAACAATTATTTTGCCAAAGCTATGATCTAACATGCTTCAATTGTCCCTCAACGTGCTTGTATAATCCGAACGTCTGAATGAATGAAGAAAAATGATTGAGTATGAACTCTTGACGCATTTATTGTGCACATGATCTTCCTTATTGCATCAAATTTCTCCTTATGCATACCATGACATTTCAAAACTGGACCGGAGGTCGAATCGGTAGGCCTACTAGTTACTGGTTCAATTGGTTCGATTGGATCAACTACCGGTCGAATCGGTATGACGTAATAAATAAATAATTATTTTTTATTAATTAAATATATAATATTATTAATATATAAACTAAATTTATAACTTTTAATATTAAAAAAATTCTTTACATAATGTCTAGAAAGATATTTTACATTTAAAATACAAAATTATATTATTTCACAACATACCAATATTTATTATTTTTTATAAATATTATAATGTCTCATTATAAATAATCCAAAACACTAAAGAAAAATCAAAAGATAATAACATATTCTACCCAATTCTAAACAAAGCCCAAGCCCAACCCAAAAACTAATTATGTGAAACCCTATTGAATTCCCATCATAGCTCAATTTCGCCGCACAATATCCACCATCGTCTTATTCAGACTTCAGGTCTTATTCAACTACTCAGATCTCAATTTCTCAGTGCATTCTATATTTTGTTAAGATGAAACTCCATCAAATAATCATGAAGTTCCTCATCCCTTCTCTCTTTCTTCCCTCCCTGTGTAGCACCGGTACAGGGGGGAAGAAGACCACAAAAGGGAAAAGAAGGTAAAAAAAAAAAAGCAAAAAGGATACTCAATTCGAAAACCGGCGGTCCGGTCCGATTTTAAGGACCAAAACCGCCGGTTAACAGGACGATTTTTCCGGTTCCATATCGGCCCAAATCTCACTGGTTTCCGGACCGGACATGTAACCGGTCACCAGTTAAACCGGTCGGACCGGTCGGACCGGTCCGGTTTTGAAAACACTGCTAATTACATAATACCACTAAATATTATTAATACTAATAATCCTGAATTAAGATATACTCTATCCAACTTGAACTAATGTGATATTTTTAATAAAGGAACATAAATGAACAAACAATATTAATAGTAGAGAATAATATTATACAAATGTTACATTTTCACATAATATAGTTTTATTCAATAAATAATTATTCATCGTATTCATATTATATATATAAATATATATACATATTTATATATATAATTGGATTCGAATTTTAAACGAATCAGACTGTACGATTCAATATCCCATCCACTTAATTCACATAATATAGTGTCAAAAATCGGATCGGTTTCGGATTGAATTCGGATTCAAATCCGATCCATTGACAGCCCTAACTGTGTTGATTCATGATTGTGGACCCATGGATATTGTGGCTACTCCGTTACAACTCATTATTTTATTGGGCCTTCACTGTTTCTTCAGCCCAATAGCCCACTCATATGGGCATTTGGGAGTTTTAAGATTCAGTTTAGTTTCTAGGGTTTAGTTCTAAATTTCTCTGAAAAATAACTCTCTTCAGTCTTCACTACTACAACGCAGCTCAACAATGGTGAGCGCCTCTCAATCCTCGTACATTTTGCTCTCTCCGCCCGTTCATTGCACTCTATCTTGTTTTTGATGTATTTATATGCAGTTTTTAGCTCTATCGATTTTGATAATTTTTGCATGCGGGAAAATGTAGTTATTTGGAGGCACTTGTTGCATAAGTTCCCAAATTGTGTTATTCTTCAATTTAGTTCTTATTGAGTTAGCTTCATTGCATTGTGCTAGAATTACAAAAAAAAAGGGAACGTTGTGGGTTTTTTTTGTTAACGCTGTGGTTCCTTCTGATCTGTTGAACCAATTTGGATAATTTCGGGTATGGATGGGTTTTCCTGCTTTTAATTGTCATGATTTTTATCAGTGAGATTCGTCGTGTTTTTTGGGCGAGGTATAGCATCGTTCAACTGTTCATTTTTATACATTTTGGGACACGAAAGACTTGGTCTTTGGCATTACAGCTATCACGATTTAGGCAGGATTTGTTTTTATGCTCTGTAAGGGAGTATTAGTTGGGATATCGTCATCTTTAAAATTTAAGCTCAATTTATTTCTGATTTGATACTTTCTTGTGTAAATATGTTTACTTTTTTACCAGCATTATGCATTATAGTGTTTGGATTATCTTAAATATTTTGGCCCTATGATTTAATCTAGGAAACCAATTGGGTTATTGAGTATAATATAACCTCTGTGGTGCTGATCCTTACCCTCACCCCCCCCCCCCCAAATCCCCATATATGTATATATGCTAAAATGTGTATCAGCTCGTTGAAAGTTCTCTTCCTTTCAGGCCTTCATCAAAGAACAAAAGACAAAGCCGTACTTCAAGCGGTTTCAGGTCAAGTACAAGAGAAGGAGAGGTAGAGTCTAATCCTGTTTGCTCTGGTTTTGATATAAGCCACAGTTAGGCATTTGATATCATGCTTTTGTGGTTGTTCATAGACTTATCTGGTTAATAGTGAGTTTTATCAATTTCCAGATGGGAAGACTGATTACAGAGCAAGGATTCGTCTGATTAACCAGGACAAGAACAAGTACGATACTCCCAAGTATCGTTTCGTCGTGCGATTTGTATCCTTTTCACAAATGAGCCCATCATTTTGGTTTTTGTTTTTAGTAAGATATCATATTGTTTCTCCATTGTAAGTATGCTACATTTTTCTATTTTGTGGTGTTAACCTTAATCTTCAACTTAGACCAATAAGGATATTATCGCACAAATAGTGTCTGCTACCATCACTGGAGATATGGTCCTGGCAGCAGCATACGCTCATGAGTTGCCTCGTTATGGTCTGGACATTGGCCTTACAAATTATGCAGCAGGTACATGCTACCCTTGCTTCCAACAATTTGAAAAAGGAAAAAAAAAGAATATTGTGTGAAATGAATTTAGAAGTTACCTGCAACATATCTGCTGACATGTTAAATTATTAATGTATTTCAAATCTCATGGGCATTTACCATGAAAGATGAGTCTTGATTATAATTGCTTTACCAGCTTATTGTACTGGACTTCTTTTGGCTCGCCGCACCTTGAAAACACTTGAGATGGATGAGGAGTACCAAGGCAACCCTGAGGTATGGCCGATTCATTGATTTGTTGCATTTATTTCTTATGCGTGAATTTATTCCGACATTTCTTTCTATAGGCTACTGGAGAGGATTACTCTGTTGAACCAGCAGATACCCGAAGGCCATTCCGTTGTCTACTTGATGTTGGCCTACTGAGAACAACTACAGGAAACCGTGTATTTGGTGCTTTGAAGGTATTCAATTGTATATTCTGTAGCTTCTGAGTCAACATCAGTATTGTACAACATATTTTTCAAGTAATTCTTACAAGTTATGCATTATTGAACTTTTTTAACCCCTCATTGCAGGGTGCTTTAGATGGTGGATTAGATATTCCTCACAGTGAGAAAAGGTTTGCTGGATTTTCAAAGGATTCTAAGCAGCTCGATGCAGAGGTTCACAGGAAGTACATATATGGGGGCCATGTTGCATCATATATGACGGTATTTGAATTTTTGCCTAATAGTTAGAAAAGATATTTCAGAATTATGAATATCGCCCAACTAGTTATATCCCTTGTACATTATTAGACTTTGATGGAGGATGAACCAGAAAAGTATCAATCACACTTCAGTCAGTATGTGAAGAAAGGATTGGAAGCAGAGAGCCTCGAGGCACTATACAAGAAAGTCCATAGTGCTATTCGTGCTGACCCAACTCCAAAGAAATCTGACACACAGCCACCCACTGAACACAAGAGGTTAGTAAACAATTATATTGTAATGTAAAAGTAAACAGAAATTCTTAAAAATTAAGTATCAGCTTTTGGAGTCGTTCACTTTAGCCCCTTGGAGATTTTTGTGAATGCTTTGGCTGATTTATCTGTTTATTTATATATCTTTGTTTCAGGTACAACTTGAAGAAGTTGACATATGATGAGAGGAAACAAAGATTGATTGAACGTTTAAATGCTCTCAATTCTGCTGTTGGGGCCGATGATGATGAGGACGAGGAGTGAGTTTTGGAGAATGGATTTTCTCAAGTTACTACTTAGAAACATGCCAACTTCTTGCAGCTCTACTTGAATATTTGTCGATTTTGGCAGATGCTTTCCCCATTTTATCATTTTTGTAGCTTTTACTGCTTTCTAGTGAGATTACCAAGGAACTGGATTTTTTTTCAGCATAAAATGCAATTATGTAACGGGTTTTTTCTATTTTTTTGGGGGCTATGCAGGGTTGCCTGTTGTAGTTTCTTGCTAGTTGCAATTTGCATTCCTTTTCAATTCTTTTTCTTTTTCTTACATTGGTTCAATTGGGAATAAGTTGCCAATTCATATCGAGGAATTGATTAAAGAATCGATATTGGTAGACCCCTCTGAAAGCTTTGGATCGTATTTACAGTCAAGTCCAGGTTCATTAAATTTTTGAACCTTCAAAAATTGTTAGTTACAGGTTTTTTTGGCCCCTTTTTGTGATCAAACCTAGTCCGGCCCATGATTGCTTGGACTAAGGCCCAAGTTCTGATATGTTCTAATTGATAGAGCAAATTACATTTTTGTCTCATAGAATAATTCTTCTTCTTATTATGGATGGTGGAAGATTCCTTTATAAATGTGGCCTTTATTATGTTGTCCTATAATTTGAACTTTTTAATCTTACTCAAAAATTGATTTAGATATTTTTTAAGCCATCAATGAGAATTTGCCTTCAAATGCCCCTGCTTGATGCAATAACCTCATCGGGAGTAAGTGCTATTGGATAGAATACTGGTATAGATCGACCGTAAAAAAAACACGTAATCTTGCTATGCTAAAGGAATGAATTTCACTCTGTAGAGAGTGACCCGAGAGTAATATCATAAGCTATTATCGAAATAAATATTAATATCATCAAGTTGAATTAAGCCAATTTTTCCTCTTTATGAATTCTGGCAAAGAGTGTAGTTCTATTAATGGTTTACTGGAAGACTAGCTATTAAAGGACCGTAAGTTTTGTCCCCAAAAAAAAATGATAGTAATAATTATATTTAACAGACCAAACCTTGAGAAGTTAATATAGCATAAATCAAATTGAACACTCGGGATAAGTACATTTAGCCGCCCTTGTCAGAACTCGGAAGAGTTCAACTTAAGTGATTAACAATTTATTAATATAAAATAAATTCGAGAACACGTGTCTTTGGTTGTCAAAGTTTGTAGAAGTTGAGGGCCCACAAATTGAGGTCTTATCTAAGAAGGACCAATGAAGTGTGAGCTCCTTTTACATCAGGGGATGTAAGTGCAAACACTATCCAGAATCCTGTTTCTTTCTGCATTTAAAAATGTCAATTCATCCATATTTCAAAAAATAAGAAAACTAAACTTTATACAAAAAATCATGGCCCATTTAGCCCCTGTAACGCCTCCTAATACAAGACCATTAATCTCTACATTGTCGAGGAAGACATCCCATTTGGCTAATCCTAGAATAGTTCACAAGATTTGTGCTTCAACTACAGACTATCATCAACAAAGACATGTTCAAAGGAGGTTTGTCTATAGTTTGACATATGATATTATGAATTTAATATGTTCTCTATTTAGATGCAATTCCTTTGAATTAACAAATATGTGTTTTTTATGTGTATGTGCTGAATTCAAGACTATGTTCTTTATGTCTGTGTTACAATGCGAGTAAGGGGTTGTCTTTTGGTTGGTTTGTTATTTACTGTAATGAGTAATCTATATGGGACAGAGGAAGAGGAGGGTTGGAAGCTCTCAAGATTTTGCACTTGTTTAACTGTTTCTTACATAGGTTACCCTCTATTTTTCTTCATTGGACACCTTTCCTGATAAATATTCTTGGCATCCTCTACGATTGAATATTTATAAAATCTATGAAGTGTTCTTTTAGGGGGTCAGTTTCAATTTCAAGATATTCATAAATATAGCTTTATATGTAGGGGTGATTACCAATGCTCCTGAAATTCAATTTAATTATCAAAGAATCTTTATAGTTGAAAATTTACAAAAGAAAAACACCATAGATGTTTTATATAATTTCCCAAGTCTAGTTTTTTTTTTTCTCTAATTAAATCGTAAAGGGTATCTATAATTATCACTAATTGTAATTCGAGAAGCCGAGAACTTCCACCGGCCTCCACTCAGCCCACGCCCTTTACTAGTCCATGTGGTTAATAATTCCAATTACCTAACCAAAAGTTTGCTCAATGGCAGAAGTATTGCATTGGGGTTGGTAGGCATAGTGTTGGGATTTAATGCCGGTGTTGACAATGCAAGGGCGGCAGCAAGGAGGCCACCTCCACCACCGCCGGAGGAGAAAAAAGACCCAAATGTGAGTGGTCTTACAGCAAAAATTATAGCCAGCAAGAAGAGGAAAGAAGCCATGAAAGAATCCATTGCCAAGCTTAAAGAAAAAGGAAAACCCATTCAAGAACCACCTCAGTAGGTTGTTTACAAGAATTGACAAGTTGTGAAGTCTTCTTTGTATATGCCCACTTTTTTGCTACTGAATCTGCATGTGTGGTGCACTTCACCTTTGCTATTTCAATAAATCTGATTGCATATAAAATTCTATCCCAGAAAGTCGGAACATCTAATGTGGGTGAAAATAAAAGCTGAACAAACTTAGTTAAATTGGACGCTTATTTGCAATACATGAATAAATTATGCTCATACTATAGTATCTATTTATTTTTTTGGCTGCGCTTATGCCTGATATAATGAATAAATTATTCTAATACCGTAGTAACTAGTCTCTATTTACGTTCAAAGTGTGCTTTAAAACAATCCTCCCACTTATATATATATATATATATATATATAGCTCCGACAAAATATTAAAACCAGGAAATTTGGGGCTCTAAAAGGAACTCTTAGCAAGCCCTGGTCATTTAGAATGGTTCATTTACAAGTTACAACAGTTGAATTATGATTTATGATACATAGGGTTCCACTTAATGCGGAACACAATTTTCGACAATACCCAATAATGCTTGATGGTGAATTCCATTCAACGTGTAACCAAAGGATAATAGCAACTTCTCAAGCAAAATACGTAATCCGCTACCACATTTATGCAATAGAACAAATTGTTGAAGTTGTCACATTCAAGACGAATAATTTGAAAATTCGAGTATGTACTACGATGAGAATCTTTTAGGTAAGATAATATCAAACTACTAACAATTTCTTGTTTATTCCTTCAGCCCATAATCTATGGTACACCACCAGATTTGAAGAGCAAGCAAAAATCGAACGATGATTTTTATTTTCAAAATATGAACTTACAAGGCTACAGCTTAATTGTGCCAATAGGAGAAGGCTCTCTTTGGATACCCCTGTTTCATCCAGTTTCCCGGACAGATAGAGATCTTTGTTTCGTTGACAAACTTTCTCTACTTGCAATAAGATGAATCCAGTGTTCCATAATGAAAATAGATTACGAAATATGAGAATGACGAGAGGCCTCAAATATTTTCCGAGACTATTATACAGCCAGTTTATATATAGCCAAATTGAATTAGTAAAACCTCGAGCAAGGAATGGGAAAAAAATATTGAAAGTCATACACTACCGCATAAAAAGCGGAACTAACAGCTTCTGTTGTCCATTGATCATCAGCTTTTCAGGCTCCCAAAGAATCTAGATAGGGGCAACGGTCCATCATTGTCTTCCTTCCCACTCTTCGATCTTGAACGATGCTTTTTTTCTTTCTTCCTTCTCTTTAACTTTGACTTTGACCTTTTTGACTCCCTCTCATCATCATCACTGCTGCTTGATGTTTCTGATGAGGAACTTGAACTGGAGTCTGATGATCGCCTTGAACGCTACAAATGAAAATGCAAATTATTCAGTGGGTAATTAATATTCACAATAACATTTTATTTAAGAATATTGAAAATTTTGAACTAATGGCAAGTCATGAGAGCCACCTTTGCATGCTCAGGAATTAATTTTACCACAAAGGTGTGTAAATGGAGATACGTGGAATCATTTGTCAGTTGTCACTATTGATTTGCAAAATCTCACAAAAGTTCAACAATATTGAAAAATGCTGGTAAACGGAATCACAGAAATCTCTTAATATAACATGCTCCTACTGCTGTCAGTAGCAATATACAACTCATCATTAAAGTAAGTATCAATTTAAAAACTATATGGATAGCATATTGAAATACGGGAAAAGGTTAGTGCACCTTTCTTTTCTTGCTGCTATGTCTTTTTGAATCTCTGTCCTTTTTGTCTGCAAAATCATTTACCGATAAAATTAATGCTGCGTCACTGAACTTTGGAGAAGTTACAATTTACTCAGTTCTTTACCCTTCTTGCGGCTGGATTTGCTGGTTGAGTGGTTCTTCCCATGGGCAAGCTTACGGGCTCTTTCAGCATCTAGCTGTGCTCTGTACTCTCTCATCATCTTGTCTTTATCAGCTTCCAATTCTCCCTTTCTCATTTCTTCTTCCTAACAATTTCATCATTAGAGTCTAGATAGACACAAACTTCAAATAAGCCAAAAGTCGGCAGACCAAATACTGCTGGAATAATATAAAGAATTTCACTAAGAAGTCAGGGGGAATTGGTAGGGCAATAAACTAAACAAAATTCAGCCAAATAAAGATACTAACCATAGTAAAAAAGAGATCCAGCAAGAATTTAGGGAGTAGGGTAAAGCTCTAGTCTAAACTTTAATATTTTGAGATGGTAATTCTTAGGGTTCTGTTAAGAAAATTTTCCAAGATGCAAGTCAGCAAGTGATTACATTTTGAAATTTTGAATAATAAAACATGTAGAGAGCTGATCACAACATGCGGACAATCTCTCATGCAAACAGCTGAGGAAAGAGACTAGTGCTTTTCTCATTTGAAATTTCAAAGGCTAAACTAATAGTGGTAAAGGCACTCCTTGCAGCGGCAACCAGAAATAAAAAAGTCAAATACCTAGTAATGATTACATCATAATAAAACGTAGAAATGCTTTCTTAAGAGCATTGTACACAATTTACTAAAGAAAATAATAACTAAAATGGTATAAGTTCACAAGGCTTAGGAGAAGACATATCAAAAGTTCATAAGCAGTGCGGATATAATTTAAAGAAAAGACATGAAATGAAAGCTAAAATATGCATAGCCTCATAAAAGGACCACCTTTTGCTTCTTTTTGTACTCCTCCCACGTAATTGTATGAGAAGTTTTGAGACTAGCCAAACGAGCAGCATGCCATTCTGGTGAATGAAATGAACCATCCACCTGCGACAGTCCTCATCAGAAGAAGCCAGGCAAGACACACACGGGAAGAAAAAGAATGCTATTCTAGAACTCATTCAACAATTTACCTCATACATTAATAATTTTTCAGACAAGAGACATTATAAACATCATCTCTAGCAGATATAGCATTAGTATGTACATTTTCAACAGAGAGGCTGATAAACAAACAGTAAAATCTCAAAACCAGCCTGTTGGTTCCTATGAGTTGTTATCTGGTAAAATGGTGGAATGGATTAAATCAGAAATCAATCCCTTCAAAAAGTGGATTAAGTGGTTTATGGCATAGCATGACGAGTAAGTCCAAAAGATAAAGCTTCGCAATAATATATAGTCAATATGAAATACTAAAAACCATAATTCGGACAAGGGACCTTCATCTAAAGTCAAAACATAGTTATTGCATTACAACAAGACCATAGTAACTTCAGAGCTCATCCTGCTTTGGAAAAGAAAAGGCAAAATTCGACTGGTTGTATAACTACAAGTCTACAAGCTCAAAATTGAATATCTATATTTTTTCTTTTTTCTTTTTTTTTTTTTTTTGACAGAATATTGATATTCACCTAGACTCAACTCAGCAAAGAAGACTTCACATGCTTTTCCATGGGCAACTATGTGAGTCCTTGCTTTCATTCCACTTCATCGAACAAGCAAAATCTGACAATCTCCATACATCCTTACCGGTACTTTCTCCGCAAAAGTTACACTCCAGTACACAGTTCTCTTCAATTTAGTTTATTCTAAATCTCCGTGCCACTTGGTATTTCTATACTTACCCCTTTGATACCACTTTGAACCAAATCGTGTTAGTGTATGGTCTAAGTCAGTTCATACAATTTAAAAAGCAACTAAAAGTGTACTTAAGGCATGTATTCAAGAAGATTAGAACAAACAACGAGAGCATCGCAAAATAAAGCAAAATAGCTCAAATTCGCTCATAAATGATGACAAAACCCCCAAGACTCATACCCATTAAGACCAACTAAAAAGTCAGCCAAACAACGTCAACATCGCAATACTGCATCTCAGAATCTTACTAGTACAGCATTCATTCAATCTAATCTATCTCTTGGCGGAAGACACCACTGATAAATTTCAATTGAAATTCCTACCAATAAAATATCTACACCCAATATAATCAAATCAAATTACATAGAGAGTCAGAAATACCAAAAAGAGAAAAAATTAAATAAATAAAACAGTCTGGAAGGGTACGAACCATGCCATCCTCGACCTCATCCGGCCCGGCTGAACTCGAGCCAAGCCGAGCTCTCTGCATCGCTTTATATGCCTGATTTTTCCCCATTTTTAATTTCTTTGTATATGCTCAAAAACTGGGAAAGATTGAATTGGGAGAGATAATTATAGGAGGAAGATACAAAAAGATAAAAGAAAATCAGGAAAAAATTTCTGGTGGTATGAATTATTTTGGAGAATTATCGTTGCAGAACAATTTCGAGGGTTTCTGCTCTAACCCTGTTGTGCGATTGCTGGAGAGAGCGAGTGTAAGTTTGGGGCCAGATATGTTATTAGTATGGATGTATGTGGATAAACAAGTAGATTATGAAATTTAATATGTGCTAATAAATTATTGGGTGAAATACTTTAAGCTCCCAATATTTATTGGGAATTATATTTTAGTATCCAATTTTTAAGAATATGAACTGAAAAGCCATATATTTGCTAATTGTGCGCTTCCGGGCCCTTTTTATCATTTCGGATAATCTTGTGGCATAGTCCGTTGGATTTGCAGGTCTAATTTGTCCACCATGCACAAGATCATATTAACATTTAACATTAATACAACTTGCAACACTAATGCTCGTCATCATGAACTCTAGGTACTCTACGTCTCTACCACACAAGTTTCATCGTAATTGAAACTCATTCGGCGTAATATCCTTTTTCTTTTTGCATATCATTTTTTCAAATTTTAACTATTTACTTACTCATTTAAAGATTTCATCAGCGTGACCTGCAATAAAGAGATTAGACATGAAAATATAAATTTCTAGAAATATGGATCAAAAATGTACTTCATCAAGAAGTTTCTTTTAAGAATATGTTTGGCTCTAAATAATTTAGTTTCTTTTTCCAAAAGAAAAAATGGAATTTTATGGAGGATCTTAGCTGAAAAAACGATAATGAAAAAAATAATAGTAACGAGGTCTAAAAAACAAATAGAAGTAAGTAATACTCCCTAAATAATAAAGTATCTTGACCGATAATATATTATTCAAAATTTTCAATTTCTCTATCTTTTTAATCAAGATCCTCAATATATGTATCAGTAGAAACTAACAACATATCGAGGAGAGCTCCTCCGAATAGAGATCTCTTCAAAACTTTAGTGGTTTCATTGATATCTTGCAAAAATAACGTCTTCTCTATATTTTTATCAAACAAACTTGAATGTCTGAACATGGCCATCTTTTTATTGTTTCTGGATCATCTTCCGCGACTTCTTGAAATTTTTTAATAATACATTTTTCTAGATAAACCGGCTGCTATAACTCCACTTAAAATTGCACCAATACCTAACTTAATTTTTGATAGGCGTTGTAACAGCCCGGGTTTTAGGCCTAGAAGAAATGAGATTAGAAGAACGTATTTACAACCTCAGTTCATCATAACTTCAATTTTATATGAACTACGTGCATTTATGTTTCAATTTCTCTCAAAATCTTATTATGAGAACCATATCACTATTCACTCATCGAGCCTAAGCCTTCACATATTCCTCAGAAAACCTTACAACATTAGATTTCACATTTTCCGGATTCATATTCTAGCTTTTGTTATCCTAAGATGATCTTTGAAATTTGTTAGCCAAAAATTCCCTTTAGGTCCATAGTTATTAATCGTAGAAATTTACCGGGACACTTTTACCTATCCAATATTGGGCTCATATGAATCCTTACAAATTTTATGAATTATGGTATCATTCCTGAACCCTAATTCTCATTAGAACTCCCGTAGTATCCATAACCGGCCGCGAAACCCTAGTTTCGCCCTAATTTATACATTTTCGAATTTTAACGTTTTCCCTATCCAATCTTATAGCCATAAAAATTCTCGAATTTTTTTATGAATTTTAAGAAATTTTCCAAGTCTTAATTCAAACCATAGCTCATTTTATAAATTTTTCCATATTTTCCCTATTTTCTTAAAAGTACTATTTTCACCGTAGAAACTAACTTTCAAACCGTACAACATTTACTATCCAATATTATATTTAAAATGATCCTTAAACTATTTTATGAATCGTGAACACCTTCTCGGAAATTAAATCACATCCTAGGTCCATTTTTTATATTTTCTCATATTTTCCAAAATTCCGAATGATTACTACTTAAAATGTAAACATTTAAACTTTAATGTTTGTAGTCGTTGGAAAGCTCTTCCAATCCTCTTTCTTTTGCAACTTTATCCATTTATAACTCAAACCTAGAGATTATAATTCAATTTTCTTAATAATTTTACCCTAATTTGGATTTATTTTAATTTATAGTATTTATGACCTATTAACATGTTTACATAAGCTCCTACATCACATATATACACCTAGCATAACACCTAAACCACCTAATTACAACCCTAGCTTAGTCATCAGCCTTATTCATTACCTTAACTCTTACAAATTTCAAGGTAAGCCCCTAAATCACACCTATAAATACCCTACCACATTTCATTTCCAAGAACACACAAAAACTCACATTTCTCTCTACATTTTCGGCCCCAACATCTCTCCATAAAATAGGTGTGTTTTTATTTTATTATTTCATGCTTTATATTATGTTTTTAATATATTATGAATTATGGTAGCCTTATATTTAATTAAATTATGCTTT
>JBBMKE010000011.1:8636264-8649114 GCA_037834125.1 Lippia alba | reverse complement strand
TAAAACATACCAAATTCCCATCTTTCAGGGCAATTCATAACTCGCTAGATTCAAATGAAACGTACTGGATTCAAATCAAAGCTTACATAGGCTTCATACGTATACATTTTCATAAAACCCCAAAGGTGATCCATAAATTCAAACTCATATCATAAACACTTGTATTTATACATAATAGCAATATGTACCACATGGGGGATTCAAAATCAATACACATAAAGGCCATAGGTTTTTAACTATACAAATCTTAACCCTCACCTTGAAGCGAAAGAAGCAAAGAAGCGGTCCGGAAGGAGCAAAGACCACAAAGACTCTGAGTTCCTACTTCAAAAGGGGAAGCTGAGATAACGAAACACAAGACTCAAGACTTAGACTTAAATATGGACCAATTAGATGCTCGGCAAATGCATATGAATGCAAGAGATGCAAATGAAATGCATAAACGAATCATAAATGCATATGGAATCATATCTCGAAAATTCATAATCAAAGTCATATCGAATTCAAATTCATATAATTTAACACTTATATAGTCATGATAAAATAATAAATAAGTCATAAAAGAAACGAGGGAATCAAACGAATCACGAAAGAAAGTGAAACAAAACATGCATGTTGGATCATCAGAGTCGCGCTGCCACGCGGGTTTTAGTTCAATTACCGCGCTGCCCTTTGGTGCCAATTTTCCAAATAATTCGAATTTTCCACGAGGCTGCACGGGGTCTCAGTTCAAAATCCGCATGGCCAAAATAATCTTCAGAGTTCAAACTTGGCGCGCGGCCATGCGGGTTCAAAGAACAAATTCAGCGCGGCCGTGCGGCCCCTGCTCTGCCGAAATAAAATGCAACAAACAAGCCAAATTCCATGCAAAACAAAACAAATTCCAATCTTAAACATTCTAAATCAATCCAAATTCATACATAATCATCATAACATATTCAAGAACATATAAGATATCAAATAACATCGAGGGAACAAGGATTCATACGCACATATGCACATAAGGCCTCAACCGTCAAAGGAGCATACAAAGTGGCCTAGATGCATTCAAAGCTCAACAAATTGATGCCAAAATACTCCAAACACATTATTAACACCTTAAAGCATGCAAAAGCTCAAGCCAGGGGAAAGGGGTCCAAGTGATCAATTCAGAAACTAAGCCAAAACTTCACACTCATGCATTAAACGTTCATATATGCACATATATCGATCCTAGGGAGCCAAAATGCATCAAAAAGAAATCACCAAGACATCAAAGTATTCACATTGCATCTAATACACATCATAGCATTCAAGAACTCAAGTTAGGGAGAAGGAGGTCAAAGGATTTTGCCCATGAACCACTCATAATCACAAACATGCTTGGAAATCAATTCTAAGGCACACATATGGCATAAATTGATCATGAATTCCCATTCCCTTGCATAATCCCACAAACCCACATCCTCATATAAGCCACATTCTTCCCACACAACTATCATGCCAAGGATGTCAAATATACTTCAAGAAACCTCATTCATATCACCTATATACTCAAACAAATGCAACAAGAGTCATGGTAATGCATCATGCCAAGAGATGCCATGAAACCCCTTAAACTCCCTCCATATGCAATCCCAACTATCCCACCATGAACCCCATGAATTGAATGCATAAATAAAGTCACAAGAACAAGAGAATCACAAATATGCAGTTACCACAAGGAGAAATGCAAGAAATCAAGGTCTAGAGCTTGGCTTGGGCACCAAAAATGGAGGTTGGAGAGCTTGCCATCTTTCTCTTATTTTCTTGGGTGTGGCTCAGTGGTGGGGGAGAGGAAGAGAGAGTGAGATGGATGATGGGGCAAAGAAAAGGGAGAAATATCTCCAAAAGCATGGCCAAGGGGTCCCACCAAGATATATTTGTGTACTTGAGTGTATACGAATTGATACGGGGGTCGAAACGAGGTCATAAAAATGCAAGGTTATTCTCGTTGAATCCCATTTACCAAATGGAACACAACAAAGGTGTCGAAACTCGATTTCGAATTCCCTAGCTCAAGAAACGACCTAGCGACTCAATTAGGTCATAGTTACCAAATGACCTCTAAACATGCAAAACTTAACATTTGAGTCCGAAACTAAACACACGAAGACACAAAATTAAAACAAAACATACAGAAAAGTCTAGAACCCGAACAATTCACATTAGACATGCTCAGGATTCAAATCCACATAATTCACGTTACGCGATTAAGCAAATAATTCAAATAATTCAAATTGTTCAAATTGATCAAATTGTTCAAGTAAGAATGAAAATAGGAATGAAATGCATCAATTAAGTATGAAAATAAATGCAAAACAATAATTAAACTCACACGTGGCGTGTACCTGTACTGCGAAAAGTCGGGGTGTCACATATCCTGGCAATGGTGTCTTCTAGGAGGCATAGTTCTACAAAACAAAGAATTCCAATATAAACGCGTGCGGGTCAATACATGTTCATGTGCATAATAAACAAAATAAGCAATCAAGTAATTACATAAATGCACACAACCACGTTGTCCTAAGCCGACCGACCTAGACAAACCCGACACGACTCTAGAGCTCCGACTTTGCATCTGGACGCTCTGATACCACTTTAGGATGTGACGCCCAAGCGCGGGTCATCCAAATCTCCCGCACCTAGACCCGAACTCACATATGAAATAGAAGTCCATACATGAGCCCAAGTCCAAGCGAACGGGGACCTACACATACACTAGGCTAAGAGGGGCTAAAACTAAATAGAGCGTGCAAAAGAACCAAAAAGATCATTATAAATGTTTCAACACTAGCATCAATATGTACAATGCCACTCATGGCCAAAGAATAATACATCAATCCACCAAGTACAAAATATAGCATAAAAGAGTTCAAGTATCTCCAAAGACAATAAACATGATGCAGACTAGACCTAAACTAGCTAGTACGACTCGAAGACGCACTTTCCCGCCTAGCTCGAGCAAACCTGCACTAAAGGTGGGAAAAGAGGAGGGTCAGTCTACAACTCGACTGAGTGAGGCGGCTAACGCACACCCACAAACTTATATAAATATAACAAAGCACGTATCAAAGTGATGTTCATGAATCAGCTAGAGTTTTGCACACCAAACCATTTTCAAAAGAAGATATTTAATAATATACAAGAAATCCTATCCCGATTCATAAACTATAAAAAAAACATAAACAAATGTCCGGCTAGTACGGACCTTCCCCAACTCCTCAAATAACATAAACATAAAGCGTAAATCATAAACCAATCAAACCCCAACACCACGACGATCGGGAATTAAACCCTCTCCACCTACTTACATATGTACGAGGGGTAGCGAACCCACGACATACTCGGAGCATCACGCCTCACCAACCTCCAAGAATCGCGCGTAACACCTCGAATGGGAATCATGCACAGGCTTAACCCAACGGCCCTTGCCGTCCCAGGCGTCCTTACCCGCAATTTCCCGGGCCCAACATACCATACCAATACCAATTCCCATATTTCAGGGCTTACCTCGCTCAACCATAACATAAACGTAAAGAAACTCAAGCTCAAGTATGCTCGTACGTATAACATTTCATAAGATTCCTTAAACGTACCCATAAGATCATAATCATAGCTTAAGCATACTTATTTAATTATATATAAGATATATAATCGCATACGGGATAACAAATCATCACATTATGGGCCGTAGGTCAATAACTAGCATAAAAGGTCCTAAACCTCACCTTAAGAAAAAGTGTTAGAGAACGGAGACCAAAACGAGCAAACCGACACCTACACTGTAGCACCCGGCGCATGACACCATATCTCTTACACTAAGACTCGACCCGCATATGAAATGGATGATCCATACACGAGCCGAATCGAAGCGAATGGGAACACAACACACTCGCTAGGCTAGGCAGGACTAACCCGTAAACCATTTAATCCAAACACTAGAAGAAATTCAGAGTAATGCAACAACAATGCGGAAGCTAAGACGAGTATCACAAAGTCAAAGCACACTTAGCTTTAAGTATGAGTAATTGGGACGTTGAGCTCCCCGATTGTGTTATTTCCTATTTATCAGACGATGTCGCTAAGTTGTAAGTTCGTGTTTTCGTTTTAAAAAAAAAAGCTGCATTTCTTTGTCTATATTTGTGGTACACGTGGAGATACAAATACCACATTACATACACAGTAATACATATTTTTTCTTTTTAAATTTATCAGTTGATAAATATTTTATACATGCCAAACATTCAACACAACACCAAAAAATAGTATTTTGAGAATGGTTCTTGTATCATTGGTTTGTACGTTTCTAGAAAAATATATTAATAAGGTTGCGTATTATTTTTATAGAAAAATAAGATCACAAAGACAAACAATATGTTCTTCTAAACATGATAATAATGTAGCTTACAACTTCCATTTGACAAAGTACTTCAATATACACTAGTAACTCTGCACATTCTATGCATGTGCAAATAAAAATATTATTATATAAATATATTAAAATTATTATTTTTTATTTAAATATATAATTATTTTTAGTATAATCACTATTATAAATAAATGAATGGTTGCATAAAATAATGTCATATTAATAATTATAAAATTTTAAAATATAATTGAAAAGTAATAAAAATTAAAAAAAAAAAGAATCTTGATGAGAAATAAAAGATAAATTAAAGAAGATAAATAATGAGAGAAAAGAAAAGTTAAGAAAATGTGGAAGAGATAAAGTGGGATAAAAAGAGTTAATAAAAAAATTAAAAAAATATATTTGTAAAGTCCAAGAGACCACATTTACCTTGGCTTATAAATTCTACATCCTTCAAGGTCCAATTCTGCTGTACAATTCCATTCTCTTTATTTATAATTTTATACCGATGTTGCCCATCCAAAACAAGGCCAGTTAAAAGATAGGCCATACTCTATCTATGAACATCACCGTGGGCAATTTTGTTATTTCAAAAAGTTGACCCCGGAGATGAAAACAGTTTGCGAGCATTCTTTGCTGCAATCACTTTACTCACCAACAGTTTCCACTTTGCCTCATCTTTCTTGCTCTGCTGCTGCATTTTCACCTTGAAATGCCTTAAAAACCAAAAAGTGTAAACTTTTTAGACAGTGTTCAATAAGATTAATAGGGGAAATAGCACATTCACCCCAAAAGTTCAATCTTTTTGCTCATTGTTCCCCCGAATTTACTTGAAAGCAATTTGAAAGCCCCAAAATAAATTCATTTGTGCCTTTTATTTGGCTTGCATGGTATAAGTTAACTATTTCTCATGTTTTCACAATCAATTGTAACAAGGAAAGAGAGCAAAATGATGGGAATAGGCAGAAAATGGGATTGGGGCACAAAGTTAAACTTTGAATGTAAGCCAATGTTTGCAAACGCTTCGGCTTTTGGAAAGGTTATCTAGTAGTAGAAACTTTGAAACGGTCGTAGTAACAGTGGGGGTCGTTGGATAAAATGCAAGTAGTAGTTAGTTTGTTTAAAAGTACAAGGTAAGGGAAGTGCTTATAAGGGGCAAAACAAACATGCACATTTTTGCAAATCTTCCACTTAAAATATGCAGAAGTAAAACAACATTCGAAAGGGTGATTTAGTCAGCTTTTAGGTTCTTATAACTATTATCTGCTCCAAGTACTCCCAATTTTACCATTCAAACTTTTCTTAAAAATTTAACTCGCCAAACTAGAAGTAACACTTCCTCAAAAGTTACTTCCTGCCAGCTTCTTGCACAATTCCCCCTCCCCCAGCGATCCGCGCCCAAACACACACACACAACCCACACCCAAAGCACTTAAAAACTGTAAAACTTTCACAACCGCTTTTGTCCAACTATTGCAAGCACCCAGGTGATTTTGGGGCATTAGCGCTATCAAACTAATTTACTGGGCGGAACGTCTGAAATATCAAACTTTGAGGGGCTTGACTTAGGCCATTGAACATACCTGCAAAGAGGGACCTTGCAGTATTCAGGCTCATGGCACATCCGTGAATGCATTTCAAGAAGCTGCCACATGCGTTTGCAGTGCACGCAACCACCTGGTACTCTTGTCTTGCAAGTAGAAAAATGGCGTATAAGAGTTTCGAGTCCCGGGCAAGCCTGAAAACCGCATGTCACCTGGCTTCCTTTTAGCAATTTATCACGAGGTCCAATTGTTCGGCACCCGTCCCTGCAAATATGAACCAAAGCCTCCATCGCCTCGTGTAGTTGGAAATACACCTTTTTCTCCTCAATTTTCTTCACTCTCTCTTCTTTTTTCTAGGAACATGCAAGTTTAAGGTATTTGTTTCCAGGAGTGCAATACTGTAATGTGAAATGATTTAGAGGGTACTTGCCTGACTTATAAGCTCTTATAACATGTTTTTGGAGCTTATAAGATGTTGGATCTTATTCCGGAACATGGATAATTACACTGACATACCTTGAAGTTCTAATTACACCAACTTCCCCTGAGGTTTGAGAAAGGGTGTGCTGCCACAGGATGCATTTGCACATGGTAAATTATTGTAATCTCTCAACCTTGGGGGAAGTTTGTGTAAGATTAAACCTCAGGTATGCCGGCGCAATTATCCCTTTTCAAAACAAGCTCTCAAAGTGTATGGATAAAAATAAACTCATGAGCTTATAAGATGTTAGAAATGACAACTGCATGGTCAAAAAGAAGGGGGATTATGTAAGATGTTAATCAAGTTGAAATTCCCAATTTAAAGAAGCTGATAAGTTTCTAAGATGGTATTTTCATTAAGCTCTTTTAATGAAAAGTTTGCCAAGGACTATATAAGTGTTTATAAGCTCCTAAACACCTTATAAGTTGTTTAAAAAAAGCTTATGAACTTTGCTAAACACCCTCTTAATGTGATGACAAAAGGAATAACCTCATCATCATCCCTACAACTGCATACAATCACACAAAAGATCATCCCCTCTTAGTTTCAAATTTACGCATATTAACCTTTCAACTTGCTTTCACCGTACAACAACCCCCTTCATGTTGAGTGTCATAGAGAAATAATTATAAAAGATAATTCAAATTTAAGTAAAATGTCAAGATTTTCTATTTCCCAAAGGGGAAGTATGTAATTTTGAGACAAAGAGGGATATTTGTGTAATAAATACAAGAGATAGTTGTTAAGTTACAGATATAGAGCAGCAACTCACTGAATCAGCTTCAACAACTGACTCCAACAGCTCTTGTTCCAGACCGGGATTAGCACGTTTCATCACTTTCCAACCTTCTGTCGTCGAGATGCATTTGAAGTCCTTCATGACCATACGAAGACAAACTAAGGCCAGTCGTGGTGCATCACAACTTCTAGCTAATTGCAGTACATCTATAACGTTGTCTTTAGTCAACCAATTGTGTTCTAGAATGTTCTCACAGACTCTTTTAAGAGACGGTACTACGTAAGAATGTGATAAAACCAGTAAATGAAGAACCAACTTCTTCATTTCTTCATATTCATAACTGCATGAGGATACAGAAAGCGATTAGTGTCCAGAAAACTTGAGTAATAATTACAGCTAGCTCCCCTGTATATCTCAAAATTACAAATACCCTCCTTGTAAGATGTAACTTATTTCACATTAAAGTTAATCCTTTAGTTGATTATTACACATAATTCAAATTGTTAACTTTAGTAGAAATTGATTATGCACAAGCTCACAAAAATTTTTAAGAAAACAAAAAAGAAAGATGAGAAAATTGACGTACCAAGAAGAATAAAGGAAACGGATAAACACATAGACGGCATCATGTGGAACTCCAGGAATCCTTATGTATTTCATACCATTCTTAACTTTAGATTGCTGTAAAAAATTCCCCAGCACTGATGATGCAACACTCTACAGAAAAATTAAGGGGAAAAAAAAAAGGAACAAATAGTAAAAATTTCTATCCAAGGAATCATTTGATAATTCTATTTACAAACAAAAAAAAAAATAATAATAATAATAATAATAATTGTATGTTGTGACAATTTTTATTTGAACTTTTTCTCACTTATATCATCTCAAATGACAAAATATTCATCAATTTCAGACAGGAAAACAAAAAATCACACTCACCAGCACACTATGATGAGCTGCAACCGTTGACCCGTCCTCTGTAATGATATGAACATCTGCTCCATATCCCTCTTTGAATAACTTCTCCCATAAATCTTTCGTTTCCATTGGAACAGAACAATACTTTGCAACTCCTCTACTTGAGTGTCTCCGAGGGGGTAATGGAGGAGGTTTCGGAATACTATGAAGGTTATAACAAGACGAAGACAACTTTCTTGTATTATCCAAACAATCAAAATTATCTGATGAGTTCCCTTCCTCTATCTGTATGTTGAAAGATTGATCAAAAGAATCGATGATGGCGGACGGCCATGAAATATGATCAACCGTTGGGGAGCCCATCATGGTATGTTTGGTTTTATTTGTAATGAATGAAAACCTGAATAAGATCCTGCAAATTCGAATCTTTATAAGCAGTCGAACACCCAAGAAATAAAAATAAAAATACAAAAACCAAATCTAATGCCATGAACGAAGCAATGGAGTGACTTGAGAAGAAGCCTAAGAATTCTTTTGTTTAAAGTTTTTTCTGTTGGAAACTTTATTAACATTGGCTAAAGAGATTCAAGTCCCCACCTTAGAGGAAGAGAACTTGAATACAAAGGAAAGTATTGGGAATTGTGCAGAGTACAGATTGTATTGATCTTTGCTATTAGGAATTCTGCAAACTGTAGACAACATTCAATAGATATGCCATATCGATGCAGAAAAGTATATTTAATGTGCATTAAATTAGATTTTCATATTAATATGGTTGTTTTCGCACCCCAATATTCTTATCATTTCCAGAAAATGCATTTTCTCATGTCAAACGTTCATCTTTTCAAGAAATTCTCATATATGCTTAAGTCATAGATCAGTCAACTGTGGCTTTACCTCAATCTGACATGCAAACTTAAATTAACAACATGGAATGCATCACCACAACCTACCGCAATAGATGGAAATAAAAAGAAAAAAAAAATCTTGATTTCTTTTTCTTTTTTGGTGGAAAAAAATCATGATTTCTGAATCAACCAAGAATAGAGATATAACACACAAAAATCAATAAAAACCTCAGCAACGCCAAATGAAATGATTTTTTTTTTACTAATGAAATGATCAGATTTAACAATGGCCAGATACAGAAATATTAGAAAACATCGAAGGCCCACAAAAAATATTCAATTGATCTTCCCAGAAAAGACTTAAAAGACACATATGAACTGTCACTTAGCCAAGCATTCAAACCTGCAACATAAATCCACCACAATTTCTTTAAGAAACCCATTTATTAAAGATCAAAACTGACATCAAAGACTGCATGGGGCTTTCATTCAATACAGGAACAATCAACCCCAATAAAGGAACAAATAAGTAATAGCAGTATAGATGAAAACCCACTTCAAAGCTCACCTGAAACAGAGTCACAAATCCTTTATCTCCAGATTAAAACACAACAAATAAGTAGTTATTCTCGAAAAACATGGAAAAACTGGTAAAAGGGTCGTCCAGATATTAAAAGATAAGTAAAAATCTGTGAGTAAGTGTGGTGCAAAAGGTGATGGTTGAGACAGACAAGGTTTTGTCCGTGGGCGATGATGGGGTTGGTTGTCTAAAAGTCTAGAAGTGTGATTTTCCTTTCCAAAAGTATTGTGTGGGCAATGGGCTGTGCTGATTTGCATTTAATTCTTTTCTTTTCACGGCGAAATCAGGTGGCAAGAATCTGATTTTGCTCATCCTTACCAGGATTTTTAAGGATAGTATACATTTATGATCCTTTTCCTATTTAGGAATTTAGAAATGAGGCTGTATTTTGATTATGCTAATTGGATATCGAAAGTGTGTTTTACTTATGAAAAATTAATTTCAACATATAGTTAATGGAAATTTTTTAGTAAACATCAAGAAATCGAAAATCAATTGATTTATGACACCAATGTATTATATTTATCATGTTACTATTATTTTTGTACAAAATATACATTAATTAACAAATATAAGTAGAATACCAATACTTCATTAAACTCATTTGGCAGAATTAGAATTGAGCTACCTTACCAGTGATACTATAATCACTTTGTAGAACATTATATATTAATTAAAAAAATATTTTTGAACAATAAAAACTCAGTATTAACTTAAAAAAAATCTCATTTGGGGTGTGAGCGAGAAAAAGAAAAAAAAAAGAAAAAAGAAAAGCTTAGGAAAATCCAAGTTAACTTATTCTTACCATTTCTTTTTTTTTTTTAATTATGGCCTTGTTTCATGTCAGGACAAAAAGTTATTGTATTATATTTTGAAATTGAATATTACCTAAATCTTGATATGAACTCCATTTAATTAACGTGGGAACCTCGCAATTGGCATAAAATGTTATAATCAAGCGCACAATTTCTCATTTTATATTAATTTTCAGAAATCATTTCACAATTTCTTAGTATCACATTTACATGAAAAGAAGTTACATTTAGCTGGAAAGATTTTGAGATAGTATCAGCTGACCTATGAAATTAAAATACGTATAAAAAGTTGGCCATACTTATTACACTTGGGTATTCGAGCATACCCAGAGTTGGTAACACGTAATTCATATTTTAATTAAATAAAAAATAACTTATCTCATATCTTAATTAAATATAATAATAATTTATTGTTTATAATGTATTCTTAATTTTCTCGATTTCTTTTAAATATTTTAGATTGTATTCTATATTTTATAAAATTTATAGATTGTCTAACACCAAGGTGACAATTTAAAAATTTTACAACCATTTAAAATATTTAAAAGATAAAAAATTAAAAATATAATCATATTATATGGAGTAAATTATTTTTTCCTCTTTTAATTATATGTATTTGGATTCAAAGTAAGGTTTTAGTAAATTTAAATTGACAAAACTCAAAAGTGTTAATTTAAATATGCAAGGGTTATTTATTTATGGTTTATTTTTTTTGTTAAATTCCATATAAAAAATGTCAACAAAGATCATGACTTTTTTAAATATTTGTGTTTTTCTTTAATTACATATTATATAAAAATAGTTCAAGAAAATTTATTTTGTGAAGCGGAATTTAAGTCAAGAAAAAGTGTCGATTTTAAATAAAATTTATTATTTATATATGATTTCACTTTTATACATATATAAAGTGTCAACGATATCAAGAAATATTATTTTTTGGAGCGGAATTCAATCATTTCCATTTTAGAGAAAACATAAGAAAAAACTAATATAGGATCGAATAATTTAACTCAAGAAATTATTTATCAAAACCAGCCTTAGTAATTGTTCAGCAAAATTCTTTTCTCCAATAATTTCAATTTTCTAATCCTATTTATTATGATCCCAACATAAAATATAATATAGTGGTCCAATAATATAAATAGATAATTAATTTTAAACATAAATATTTTGCCAAGAAATGATAATAAATGAACAACAAAAATAGGAATCTTTAATTGGACGGAGAAATGAGAGGCCAAAGAAGATGGAGAGGCGTGGAGCATGGTTGAGCTTCGGACATACATACATACATATGGACAAGACCGGAGCCCACATGAGTGCCTTTGAACCCTAGGACGGTGTAAGAAAAACGAGGAAGAACCACTAAGAGATTGACACGTGGATAGGGCTGACAAAGGAGGCTACTAAAAGCCATGATTCGACGGTCATTATTAAGTGGGGAGTGAGTGATTGGGACGGTGTTGCAATAAACAATTGCATAGAAGGAAAATGACATAAAGAGATATAAGACATTTTAGCAAATATATAAAAATGAGATAATGATTTTTTGTTGTCTGAATTATGACCCGTTTTGCAATTTATCATTTAAATTATTTTGATCTAAATATCACAATCTAAACTATTATGTGACACCCCGTTCGTTCACACGCTCAGGTTTGTCACGAGAGAGTTTAAATACCGCAATTACGTGATTTAGCCAACTTTAATTGTCTATGTGATTAATTCGATCTCACGAGAGAGTTCATTTAAATATTGCATTCTCGCATGGCAATTTCGGGAATAGTTGTAATAATTGGACTTTAATGTGAAATTGGACTTGGGCCTATTTTGGTTGGGGGCCTAATTTAATTTAGGCGGATTTTGGGGTCACACGGACCGATGTGAGCATGGGAACTCGAATTCGAGTTCCGACACCACCTTTGGGCTTGTTTTATATATTCAAGCCTATTGGAATTTATTTCATAACCTAGAACCTTCTTTATATCCGGTTCATCTAAACTCGGGAGTCATTTAGATTGTTTCTTAACTTTGACCTAAAACCGAGAGTCTACCTACCATATATCTAGCCACATTCATTTATTTCATTTCAAACACCACCTAACCTCACAAGAGAGAGGGAGTGAAAGAAGAGGAAGAGCTTCAAGTGGATCAAGGCTAGAACCCATTTCCAAGAGCTCACATCTCTCTATTCTTCTTCCTTTCTCGATTCAAGGTATGTTTTGTGTTGATTCTCTACTTGTGCTTGAGCATGATTTTGATGATTACAACTTGATTGGGAATTTCATGATTTTTGGTGGTTTTTGCCCTAGCTTGTGAATTTGATCTAATTGGTGAGTCTTCAAGCATGCTATGTTGTTCTAATTGCTTCTTATGTGCTGAGATTCGAATTAGAGGGCTCGGATTGCATGATTCTGTTAGGAATAGTGCCCTAGAAAGCCGATTGTAATATCCGCTCTGGACTTTTCCTTATGTAATCACAGACAATCTTTGAATAAAATAACGAATTAAGGCAACACTTCTTTATATGCTCTT
>JBBMKE010000011.1:8618704-8629141 GCA_037834125.1 Lippia alba | reverse complement strand
AAGATTGAAAACAAATAGTCAGAATACACTAGGGCCCACTTGGAAAATCTCCTATTTGTCATTTGTGGCATCCCCCCCCCCCCCCAAAACCCAAGTCCAAAGTATGCTAATACCCCAGTTCAATTAAATATCTGCACGAGAGTTGAAGAGTGAAACATTTGCATTGGAATTCTAATGTTTTCAACATGAAAACACGATGATCTATAGTTAGTGTTATCATATCGCTACTTCTATATAAGGAAATTAGGCATTATTCAATTATTTGTGATATTCCCAACCAGGTTAAGTTCAAGGAATTTGGAAAGAAAAGGAAAATAATTTTTTTGTGTTTTATTATAAAGGAAAAGTAAAGAAAATTGAGAGAAAAAGAAAAGATAGGAAATTATCAAGGAAATCTAGAAATAGAACTTTCCTCCAATTTGAGGGAAAGGAGAGAAGCTCGTTTGGCCTTTACTTAAACCTGCTCTTCTAATTATTGTGTAGGTGGGAATTTTCTTGTTATTTCCTTGTTTTCTTGGGTCATGGCAAAGCATTTTCCTCACCAATACTAACCAAACAAGTTTAGGATTTTAAATTTCTTTGGTTTTCTTTTCCTTTCTTTCTCTTCCTAATTCCCCCACCAAACATGGTGTTAGTTGTGGAAAGAGGGAAAATCACTTCGAATAAAAAAATATCAAAGAGGAACCACCACACATGCGAAAAGCAACATGACCCTCCAAAAGTTGGACAGAAGTTGACGAAGTTACTGAAGCATGATGACAAAGGCAAGAACCTACCTGTCGAGTATTCGCCAATGGTCACCAATTTTTGCATCCACATCATCTATTTCTCTCTCAAGATTTTGAAGCATAGTGTCAACCTGGATGAAATAAACAATCAATGAACAATACATGATTTCAGGTCAGATGAATGGGATATAACATATGTACTTTTCCTTCCCACCAAACATTACAACTTTCCATGAATTGTGTGCTTCTTCAAGATACAGGGGAGGCATATTACCATTTTTCTCTTCTTTTGTGGGTGTGAGGGCATTACTTCATACGTACTAGCAATTAAAGAATCTTACCCGATCTATTAGGGCAGATGAAACCATATTGCGTTTAGGAACTTCAGCACCATTCTCAGTTTGATCACGGACAGCTCTATATGCCTTAATTGCCTCCACTTCACCATTTGTTCCATCTTTATCCACAATGCTATTGTAGAGCTCAATCTAACAACAGAGAGAGATGCTACCATGAGGGGTAGAAACTAGAAACCACTAATTGTCTCAAGACTATATTCAATTGGATGCACAGTAACAAAAGCACGGCAACAAACATCTAAGAACTACACTTATCTTGAAATTTATTAAGGAGGTACATAATTGAATAGGATTTCAGTAACTAATACATGGATTTGTCGACATTTTATGTTATGGAATATGATTGAATAAGATTCCATGATACATAAGAAAGCAATACGTTCAAGTTATAAACAGTTAGCACAAACTATATCAATTATGTTTGAAGCACAACACATGGCCATATATCACCAGTTCTGCTCGATAGATCCTAGAACACCATACTGTAAATGACTTAAATATTTAGATCCGGACCTATCCTATCTCATCTCCACAGTCATCCAAGCAGAACTTGGTCAATAAAATGATCAACTCATCAACAAAATAATCTCCAACTTCCGCAAGGCAACAAGTAATAAACAATACGGTGTAACTAATGGTACGTTTACTATTCACATTATATATAGGAACAATCTCGAGTCGATGAGTACCTCTCCATTCACAAGCCTTAGGAATTCTTCACGCTCTTGGCTCACTGACTGCATAATAAATCAAAATCGAGAAAGGATTCAGAGAATTAAGTATATATACAGAAAGAATAAACTGAAAGAGTTGGAAACATTTTATTACAGAAGCAGATGCTAAAACAGCCAATGCACAACTAAGTTGACAAAGCTGTTCTTGTTTATCAAAAGCCCTAGCTCTGGCTGCTTCTTGTGCTTCTCTCGCAGTTGGAATGTTCATCTCTTTCAAAGCAACATCAACCTCAGCACCAGAAGATTCCTTTTTCCTGGCTAGTACTTCTTCCTCTTTATGTTCCTCCTCCTATAGTATAGTCAATTAAATAAAAAAAAATGAATAGAACACCAAGAGAACATAGTCTAGCCTAAATAGACTACTACTGTTGGAAACAAACGAAAATTTGCATCAACCTTGATAAGCTCCTCCTGCATTTCAAGGAAGTCCAACTTCCGCCTCCTTTCTGAAACAGAATCCTCAGATGGCAGCGATGTAATACCCACAGTATCCACAACCTCATCTGGAAGTGACGACAATGTTGCCTGAACTGTTTCCTCTGGACGTAACTTTCCTGATACTGTGAAAGCCCTGCAAAGAGGGCAAGAATTGATGCCAGAATCTATGTAAGAATCAAATGGCAATTACTAATACCAAATTGGATGGGGAAAAGTAAGTTGGGAATTCCCAATTAACCTGGATAGAATCAAAAGTGAAGATGGAACGGAGTAATTGAGAGAAAGATCTAGCCAATCTCGCAGCTGCAAGTAACAGAAAGAAGGTTGAGCTATCTAATGTGCTGCTACTACAACCATTATCTATTTGTTAATATTTCAATCTAAATCTGAGATACATAAAATTACAGAGGTTGGAGTTCAAAGACAGCATCTTGATTCATGGTTTGAGAGCGAAGACTTTCTATCCTTTGTGAGTTAAAGCTATAAGATCAGATGTGGTGAAATTTTCGGCCCACTGATAATAAATTATTTAGATATGTAATATTGAGGAGTTGCCTCGTGAATACCCTTTATAACAAAGGGAGACAAAGACAAGATTATACAAAAGACCTTAGACCAACATGCCACATAGCTATCACAGTCAGGCAACAATATATTTATGCGGATAATCATATAATTATCCCCAAAAAATTTAATTATTATAGCTAGTATAATTACAAATTTTTATACATCAGAAAGTATTATTGTTTCTATGAATCAGCATAAGTTCAATAAGCATTAATAATTATGAGGAGAGGGGGCTTAAAATAGATATGCATGTAAATTGACTTGAACACTAAAATTTATGCAAATGTATTATTTGTGCAACACTTCTCTTAAAAGTTACACTTATATTACTGAAAATTTTAAATGAATTATTCTAATATATGACTAGCATATTTACATAAAGTAACATATACGAGTAAATTGTCATCCATCAAATTCTGATTCAAGTAACATAACTACTACACTTATATCACAAATTGAACTACAGTTCGCAAACTCTAGAACTTTTATATGAACTTTTCTATGAAAATTATATCTCATAAATGAAAACCTAATCACAACATTTAACTTCTATTTTTTATGTATTAAGTAATGACTTTTGCCCACGAACCTCTTGGCGCATTTCCTCCACAGAATATACTCCAAGCATACCCCTCTCTCTACAATCTTCACGAAGTTCAGCCTCTGAAAGAGACTCCACACCCTCTGCTTGAATCAATTTGTCATCATTCTTTATGCTGAAACAGAGAATATAATGCACGTCAATCAGTATACAATGAATGGAGTTCGATTAATATTTCTCGTATTTGTTGGTCTGTAAACTCAAATAACTGAAGAGGAAATTGGAGGGCACAAAATGTGGTACAGCTCCCAATTCTATGACTACAAAATGAGGAAGGCCATAATAATCAATGAAATGCTTCGCATAGTTGAAAATAAGCATAGATCCAGAGATGAGCTCATCAACTGAGTCTCAGTGCATTGGATATTGAATGGATAGACTCTCTTTAGAGTGATTTGGCCCTTGCTTCCAGGGAAACGGAGACGAGCTTAAGATGTTTGTCTTAATCATTAATGTGCTTTGTTAGTTCCTTAAACACAAGACATTACATGTCTCTCTCCAAAGTAAGCGTTCAATAATTTGACCAGCCTGTTCCTTACTGAATAAAGCATCAGAAAAGTACAGTGTTCTACATCATAGAACAGGTTTTTGCATTAAACTGCAGCTACTTGGAACATCTTGTACTTAGACCTGAATACAATAAATGTAAGGAAATGTGCCCAAAAAAATAAAATCAGGCAACGTAAACATGTGATTTCTTCAATTATGCACATTTTGCTCGAATCAATAAGTTGTAAATCCAACAAAACTGATGTATGTAACAAATGGAGGCAAATAAATGAAACTATGAAAGTGAAATGCAAAGGAATATTAAAAAGAGATTTTTGCAAAAAAAATATTGAAGCTGCTCCCCCAATATCCCATCTCTAACCAGCCTACCTTGCACTTCCTTCCAAGTCGTTTGGGAGGTGAGCCACACAATAAGATGATTATATGCTAGTAGCTTTACCACATTGTCAACATGATTTTATCAACTCCATATATACACTACCATTCTGCATCAGTAATTTTCACTCACCCCCACACATACATACTGCCTTGCTCTCTATGTAGAAGTGATTCGAAAAAATCAATGAAAGACAAATTCCACATTCACTTGGTCAATAGATCTCCATTAACACTATGAATTTGGTGATAATAATTTGCGTGCTTATCATATGACCACTCATTTGGCATAAAAAACAGACTTCCATAGCACATCCACACGCATGAAACTGCCAGTTTGTTGGAACGTGATCAGTTGGTTTAGATTTGGTCTCTGAAGTAATTGGTTCAACAGAGCAGGCATAAATAGTAATCCAAATAACATACTTATTACTACATACGCCGGCTTAAATTTCCGGTTAAACTTCCATCGGCGAATACTGGAAAATTAGACAATGAGAAGAAGTAACGTAGGTCTGAATTCTGAAGTTGAGAATCTTCTCAGCTAAATCAATCTAACAGGAATGGTCCAAGCCTCGAGTACCATGTTAAGATATTTAACCTAGTATGTATAACAGAAAATCATAACCTCTGGCCTAAACATGTTGTAGCCTAGCTAGAGGATAACTACGTCTCAGCCCATAATGAACACATCATAACACCACAGAACAAAGAAGAATTAAAGTACTTGAGATTGGCGTAAGAAGGAAATATTTAGGGCTTTCTAATCTTTCCTCTATGTCCACTTTATTAGTAAGAGTTATTCATATACATATATATGACCTAGTTATAGGAGTAGTAATGACCTAATTGATTTGCCATGGGACCCAGCAATGCGTGTAATTGCATTGCATCGACAAACCAAAAACGATACATATAAAAACAAAGTAACTTGGTCAAACGACTCAAAAATGAAGTTTATACTGAAAAAACTATATAAGGGGAGACTTTCTCCTAATGCATGTTCAAGAAAGTATCATTATAACTCTGCTATCTAAATACAGAACAGTTGCAGAATCACTGTAGCTGTATACTCCTGCAACTTAGGATCTGCTACTTATTCTATTCCCGGCGCAATAAAAGAAATAATGCCAAAAATCTGTGTTCTAAACAGAAGTCAAATGCATGCTAGTTACTATGAATAATCATCAAAATATTCAATTCCTAAGAGACTGCAAGACTTCACCACACACTTTAGAGGGAAGGGAAACACACCTTTGCAATCTCTTTCGCAGCATATATCGCAGATAAGCATCCGTTCCAATAGAGCTTATTCCCATGTACTTGCACATATTCACCAGGCGCGATCTGTTAGAAACGTTAAGTTCCAGACATCAACAGTAATTATGATTATCCATTTTAATATTAGAACAACGAATCTAAAATATACACGAGGAATCAAACCTGCTAATGTTATCTAGTGTGAGTTCATCATTGAACAACTTCGCAAATCCTAAAATTTCGTCATTCGAGACACGACCACCAGTTCTGACCTGTATTAAACACATCAAAACTTGCATGAACTAAGATTATGGTCATATGATTTTTATTGGCAAATTGATGGAATTGCACTAACCTTGCTCAAAAATTCATCAAGGTCCTCAGCTGTTTTCTTAATTTCTCCACTCCTTGAATTTTGGACTTCTTTTGTCATTTCTCGGACCGTCTCTTGGAGAAACTTTGCATATTCTATTTTTGCATTCAACCTCCGTTTTAGTGCTTCCTACAAGTCCAATTCCAGTAAATCTAACATTCTTATTGGAAAATGCTTGAAGAACCATAATCAAATATAGAGTTAAAGAGGTATATATTAGCTCAGCAATGCAACTCCATGTGCATCTCATAGCTTTCTAATTCAATATAGCATTTAGACAGGTAGGGTCCTCACCATTAGTCAACCTTCAACCATGCTAAGGCATATATCCTTAGTGAAAATGGAATAATCTCTTATTTTCATTAGTAACATGCAGATTTTCAGCAAGGAACTTACACCATAAAAACCATCATGATACATAGGCAGACATGTAACATCAACAAAAAATATATAATCAGGAACTGTATGCTCAAACAAACTTTGTAGACATATGGACACTCCACATAAATTTCAGCTTGAGACTGTTCACAAGGTGGGTTCCAATGGATGCCCAGATGAAAAAAGAATGGATTCATTTAGCTTCATATATTCATATGTGTTAACGATACCATTACTGAGGAAAGCAAACAGACAAATATAAACAAAAAAATATTGGATATTCCAAAATTCAACTAAACTTTCAGCCCCCAAAGCATCTCATAAGTGACTAATTTTTGGGCCGACAAGTCAGAAAATATTAAATTGACAACACAAGAATTGTCCAAATTCAGAAATTACAGAAGTTGCCCTTTTGGGCGAAAAACTACAATTATATGATAGCTGGAAATTTCCAAAACATAGTGCCCACACCCCACAGGATCATCTCTCGTAACCAACCCTACACGGAAGTATCGCTCACTAAGGTCAACAACTGTCGCACAGATTATGTAAGAAGTGCTTAAATATTAGCTAGAACTATCCCAATTCAGTTGTGAAATGTCAATTTACATTTTGATAATCAACAAGTAGTTCAAAACTTTCAAACTGAAATTATTATACCTGATCCTCCATTGTGCTTAAGAGCATTGAGTCTACTGAATGATTACCATATAAACATTTTATTAAATTTTGAAAAACAGGTGACACTTGTCATGACAACAATAGCTCTGCTACTAGGGGGGAGAGAGAGAGAGAGAGAGAGAGAGAAAGAGAGAGACTGATTTACTGGAAATAACAATCTCGATCAACACTAACTGAACAAGAATGAATCAGCAAAAAATGAGTAATTGTTCAGCTGGTATAGTTGAACTAGAAGATGAGAAATACCCACTGTCATAAATGTTTGACCTCATTTGATAAGGGTTCAAAAATACACAGTATGTCTTCAGTCTTTCATACGCAGCCTACAGAGCGACTCACTAGCTAAAAATTTAAAATCTACTCAACGGCAGGGTTTCACGAGAGCCATGTTGCTGAAGAGTCATGATAGCTATTCCAAATTGGCATAAGGGTTGACTATATGTGTATTAATGTGTATTATGATTGTAAGCGTGTTATAGATACAACATATGTGCATATAAAAAAACATGTATGTGCTTTGATGTGTTCGTTTGTGCGTTCAAGCATGAAATGTTAATGAGCCTATACACATGAGCGTATTTTCCCGGAGTTCTCTGTGCACAAGTGGAAAGAAAAATAAGGCAAGAGAGGTCGTGTTTTGATGACATCAAAATTTCTCAAATAATCTGAACCAAAAATGTTTCTCCAAAAGCAGGGTAAACCAAAATTCTGTTGGAAGCCAATACATGCCTTATATTGACAAACAGAAGTAAAAAAAATAGAATACATACCTGTTCTTTCATCTTGTCCTGGAAGGTCGATGGTAGCATATTGGGGAAGAGCTTCAGGAACACAGGCAACAAGAATTCCATAAACGGAACAATGATAAAAACAGCAACTGGAACTAGCCTAAAAACATCAGCAGTGGTTCTTGTAAGCTGTTGCCTCTCTCTTCTCGAGAGACTCCTTCCACCAGCAAGTTTCATCAATAATCTTGAACTGATCCTCACATCAGCCCACAGAAGCTTGCAACCCAACCAGTAATGCTGCAATGTCGATATGAAATCATTTTTCCAGTGGATGAGCTTCTTGGCCCAATCTTCCCTTCAATAAAGTAAACAGATAATAAAGGATATCTACTTTAAGTTAAACAGAAAAGACGAAATGAGTATATTGATAAAGCAACCCCAACCTGCTCATGGAAGCCACGGCTTTCAAAGCTGGACCAATACCTAGAAATGTGGCCCATAATTTCTTTACAATGGGCATATACTTGCCCTGAGATTCTTGCAGCTGTTTAGCTTTAGCTTTGGCCTTTGCAGTACTGAGACCCACAACAGCTTGATCACATTCTTCTGGAGAAGCTTCCTTTCTCTTTATTGCTACCCTTTCCTCATTATCCTCATCATCACTTCCCAAATCAGGCCGCTTTGCAGTTGCTGTTGAAGCATAAGATCTAAGTTCTGACGTCAATCTAACACCAATCAGGCAATTGAAATCTGAACAATTCCCATAGCTTAATGCTCTAATCCCATTAGATTTTTGCCTAAATAATCCCAATCTTGAGTACTCCAGAAGCTTCTTGCACAAGGCTGAAGGTTCACTATTCTCTTTCAATTGAGCTCGAGAGTCATGGTGTGGAATGGATGTAGAAGTATAACAACGAGAGTCAAAGGACTGACAAGATTTCGACGTCTGTATACATTGAAGAGAACGAACAGGAGCATTCAGGTAATCAGCAACAATCCTTCTCCTCCTCAAAATGGCCTTCGAAGCCATCACAACAATTCTCTTCTTCACACATTGAAAATCAGAGTCAAATTTCACTAACCCGGCTTAAGCACGACAAAGGAAAAATCATTAGAAAAACACAATAAGATTATGTGTATACATACGAGCCTAAAAATTATAGAATTTAAATAAACACCAAATAGAGCAATAAAAGCAGAGTTTGTAATGAAAACCAGAGAGAGAAGAGAAAACTTGCAGCTACAAATTAACTCTGCGAGAAATTTCTCCGCAAAGATGAATCAAAAGTGCTAGCATCCGAAGTATGTATTTGCATATATCCGTGTAGGTATCAAAAAGTTGGTATTCGTGAGGAAGGGGCTAGCTGGGGGTTCGGGGAAGGGGTTTTTCATGGGTTTTAGCTTCGGCGAAAAGAGCGCGGCTATAATTGAAGAGAGGAGGCCCGATCAGGTGTGCTCAGGTGTACACAATTTATAAAAAACGTATATTATATTAAAATTTTTATGTCAAATATAATTATAATAATATAATAAATAAATGAGTAAATAAAATAAATAATATCAAAATTAATAAAAAATAATAGTTAGTACAAAAATAAAAATATATTGGAATAAGAATTTAAAAAATATAATAGATAGAAATTGGGGTGAGATGATAGGAAAGAAAGTATTAAAAAATTAATGAAAAATAGCACTGAGAGTAGTAGAAATAAATAAATAAATAAATTATAATGACAATGATTGATATGCATGGATGGAATGAGATTGAAAAGGAATGAATTTTTAATAAAATGGAATGACTTTGTTATATCATTTATATAATTGATATGTTGAGTAATAAAATTAAATATGAAATAAAAATTTTAAATTCATTCCCTTCGTATTATTCACAAATAAAAAATTAATAATAATATTCTAAATAATGATCATTAAGTACCATGATTAAAATATTTTGTATATTAATACGTTTTTGTTTTAATTTTGAGCAATAGTATATTTATATATTTATATGTGTGAGACAAAGAGAAATATATATACATATAATAGGGTTAAACACATATTCCCCCGTCCTTTCGTCGTTTTTGCACTTTCCCCCTATGCTTTTATTTTTGGCATTAAACTCCTCAACCTTTGAAAAATCGAATACTTGACCCCTTTGACCAAGCTTTGACTATCGATTTCTCGTCCGTCATGGCGATCCAAGTTCCAAGATCACCGCTATCGTGCTCGTCTCTCTAAGGAGAACATAATCCATACATCATCCGACCCTATTAGCCGTCAAACACTTCATTTATCGTGTGTCACCTTTGACCGATGATTTCTTCTTTCTCGGTTGTCGGATTTTGATTTCGAGACCATTGTTGTGTTCCTTGAGTCGAGCTTCAATTTGATATATCATATCAACACATTTGATATCAACATCGTACAAATATGCTTTGTTAAAATTTTTTAGAAGGGGTCATGATGTGATCCATCAAGAGGAAGAGCTTGAAGATACCTTCGAACAAATGCACGAAGATGATCACGTGGGAAAGCATGCACAAACACATGCAAATTCACATGCAAACTCTCATGCAAATACACGTACAAAAGGAGTTACAAATCAAGCTCAATCCAACGGCTACAAAGGACCTATTACACGATCAATGGCTAAGGATATTCACAAGCAAATGCAAGCATATATCAGCCACATAAAGGAGCTAGAA
>JBBMKE010000011.1:8594636-8610402 GCA_037834125.1 Lippia alba | reverse complement strand
TTAGACAACATCTAGGTACTTATTCTTTGAGAAAAGTAAAAAATACCAACTCCATGGGTGTAGGAGAATTTGGGGTTAAAAATGTAATATCGGGCTATGGAAAACACACAAGTTGATACCAGATGATTTTGAAGACATAGAAGTCCTTGGGTAAATAAGAAGTAATCAACAAATTCGAGGATAATTATTGAACTTGGATCGAACATCGGGGATCACCAAGGAAATCTTACCCCTGAGTTGAGAATTTCATGGGCTGGAATTGAGTACATGCTTGAGAGTTTGAAGGGGAGTAAGAGATGCTTTTAGTAAAAAAGGGAAATGAACCTTGAGAGGATTGATTCAAACTTCGAAAATCGATGGGTTTAGTTTGTTTTGGAAATGAGTCTTGTTGATTCAATCCAAGAAAATTTCCATTAACTTTGTGGCTAGAACAAGGATCCATAAACCAACTTAACTATGGGTCACCCATCATCTCAAACGGACAACCATAAGAGTAGTCAAAGTGAATGGAATGGGCAAAGTAGAGCATTTTATCGAGAGTTGAAAAGGGGGTCAAGGTGGAAGTGCAAACGAAAGGGAAAAAGAGCATTTGAAGATTCAGCCATATAAGGAGAAGACTGTGCAATTGTCTCGGATCACAATCAACTTCAAGTTTACTACTTTGGTGAACGGTACATCAAACATTCATGGCATATTCATGCATGCAATTCTTATTTGAAAATTTTTCTCCACTGTGTGTTTTAATCATTAACTGAATTAACTGCTCTCTGTGTCGTTATTGAACTATGTGAATAATAATTATTGCTTAGTCCTTGTGTGCTTATTGTGATTGTTGGTTGCCACCTTGTCCTTTTCCGCTTGTTTTTTTAGTTTGCGTTGTGTCGCTTGGGAGTATTGGAGATTCCCTTGCTTTGTTGTTTGAGAGACGGGGTTCTCTCATTGTTGCTTAAGAGACGGGGTTCTCTCATTGTTGTTCAAGAGACGGGGATTCTCTCCTTGCTGTTTTGGGACGGGGTTCCCCATTGCTTGCTTAGACGGTTAGAGAATCCAATGACGGATTCTTTTTAAGGGGGAGATGTTGTGAAGCCCCGATCTTTCGGTGGCTCTAGTTTGATGTATGTGATACTAATTGTGCAATTTAAATTCTTTTATTTATACTTTTATATGATTTAATGGATTACTCTTTGCATTCTTTATATTTGAGATTATTTGAATAAATGATTTGGTCGAACTATTTGAATGTTCGAATAATTTGCGCATGAATGATGTGATCGCGTGCCGATTCTTTGCTTATTGGACCGGAGTCTGGTGGAATTTGATTATGTGATAGATGTTCATGTTTTGAATGTGTGCTTGTATTCGTGTTTCATTTTTGGAATTATTTAGCATGCATACGCATTTTATTTAAGTTAATGACGAAAAGGAGGCTAACGAGCACTTAGCGCACCTTTCATTCCGACATGCATATCTTGAGCTCGAAAACTCGGAATTGAGTTTCATCACCTCCATTGAGCTTAAATCGATGATTTCGACTCAATGGGACTAGCCTCATATTTCTCTAAAATCATTTGGACCCTCAAAATTTACCCGGAACTCACTTTAAACTCTCTCTCGAGGCTAAATGGACCCAACCATACTAAAAGGGCCCTAACTAGAGTTATACTCAACCAAATGAGGTGTGGTTTGAACCCTTGTGACCCAAACTCAATATTTAACCACCCAAGACTAAATTAACCTCATTTTGCACTCCTCACTTAGCTAAAAATTGCAGCAAAAACCGAACCCCCTTTTGGAGACAAGAGAAAGCACTATTTATCTTCTTGCTTGTGAACTCATTCATCTTCATCTCTTCCTCTACTTGAAAGGTAAGCTTAGATTATGGTTTAGATTCTTCTCCATGTTCATTTAAGTGTATAATTGTGAGATATGGTGTTTGTTTGATTATGGTTTGGAGAAATGTTGAATAGTAAGGGTTTGTATACATTTGATGAGTGTGATTGATATCTTGCCCTTTCCTTGAGTTTGTTGCATCATAAATTATCCTAAGACCTTCATTTATACTTGTATGGTTGATATTAGTTGGTAGTTGAATATTCTTCAAGTTACCATTATAGAACCATGAATGAATATGCAAGAACTTAAATTCCAATCCTTGCTCTCAACTTGTGCTTGCTTGTGGTGCGTGTTTGTGCATGATTTTCTGCCAATTGGATACCTTTTTATGCCTTGATATATTACCTTAGTTTCTGCCATGTTTTGAGAAGGGATTCAGGGCCGAACAGGGGAGAAAACGAGCAAGAATCAGCTTCGGTAAGGGGTAACGTTTCTGCATAAAACTGGGTAACGCCCGTTACATGGTACACGAGATTTTCCCAAGCTAAACTTGTCCTGACCTGAAATTTTGATACAACCTATGGTTTTGAGTATAGAACAACTCAATTTGGAATCACATTAAAATTCATCGTGGTTTGTGACATATGGCCTTCGTAAAATTATGTCGCTTCTTCACCGGAATTCTGCACTTGTCCAAATTTACACCTATGCCATTTTTAGACCGCTTGGAACTATGATTCGAATCATACATTTTTGGAAAGACCTATTTGTGTAGTTTCATATCCCACAAACAAAACCCAATTTAGACTTCTAAATCTTCAGATATCCCTACTTTATTGAGGCTTGCGCATTTTGAAAAAACTGTCAGATTTCACAAGAGCATGTTCGAAGCTTCTTCTTGCGCTTCTTTTCAATCTTTCTCGTAATCTCCCACCCCAATTATAATCCTAACATGTTAGATGATGTGATATGATCATTTTGAGAAATTTATGGATTCATTTGATGTGTTGTGTGCGAGTTATGACTTCACATGCCCTAATTGCTCCTTAATGCGCATGAATGAGTTGATCCTTGAATTGTGAACCCTAATAGCATGCTTTACCCTTATTTTATGATTCATAAGACTTGTATAATTGTTGAAATATGTTTTATGCATGATTTATAAGATTCATACAGATTCATAAGATTCATATTGATTTATAAGAAACATACTTAACTCGCAAAGCAAAAAAACGTACGAATCATACTTTAGGAAACATACCATACCGTGCAACTTGGCATATGCTATACACGTACCTCTCCGTGTCTTCCAAATTCATAAGATGCTGAGGTAGATTCATAACTCGGTTGACATTACACGGTTTGGAGCATAGCCTTGTTGCAAAACCATTTTAAGCTCACATACGTTCGTACATATAGTTCAAAAACGTTTAATCGAATGACAAATTCGTAAACATAATATATAAACACATATCTATTGTATAAATAATAGAATATTCGCACGCAGGCTTGAAAACGAGCACATAGGGTTGTAGGTCGCTTTAACTAAAACGAAAATCCTAAAACCTCACCTCAAAGAAAGTAGAGTCTGTGTGTAGGGCCAAACACTCAACCCACGAAACCCAAATAGCTGACAGACCCTCACAGAAGAACCCCTGAAAGACTGAGTACACCAATAATAAGACTCAGACTCAAACCATAACCAACAGAGACGCACGACAATGCTCAAACACATATAAGATGCAGACACGTAGGCAAAATTAAATTCCATATTCATTTCATATAAAACAAGTCATCATATAATTCAATAAAATCATATTGCACATTAAGACACGTTTATATGCACAAATAATGCAAATAGGGATGATAGGAATAAAATACAAATCATATTATTTCATCCAACGTCAACCTAATTCTTACACGTACAATTAAATTATTTCTTAAGTGTAAAAGTCCTTATCAAGATCATATAAAATTAATCCAATTCAATTATCGCGCAATGGATTAAATTCAACTTAGGTAATTAAACTTTATTACAAGAATATCAAAATCAATCATTCACGGCACAATAAACTATCATTTACTTAACCAAAATTAGATATTCGTTCCTCAAGTAATATACTTCAATTAATTACAAATCATACAAAAATACATTTTCTAGAATTACAAAACATCCCATTCTACCAACTATATCAAATCTAGTGGCAAGAAAAGAGGCTAATGTCAATAACAAATCATCAAACAAATTACATTTCATTAAATACGAATTTCCATATAAACGAAGTGACGTAAACGGGACAAGTAAATCTAAATAATCAAGAATCATATTTTTCAAATATCATAACATATTTTCAGTTAATCATACAACTCATAGTCCCAATCAACGCGCGTACAAGATCAAATTATACGATTAAAATAATTAACGAAAATAAATACAATAACTTCAAAATTTCACAATAAATACACCGGACACCGATTGACGAACCGAAAGTGGCGTTGGACTCACCACAATGAAAGGAACCTGCTGAATGAAGAAAAGTCGGAAAATTGATGCCGGAAGCAGCCAGATAAGGGCTGACAGCCGCTGGAATCATAGCTCCGGTAGCCGGAAAATTCCACGAAAGGACAGGAACGTACGCCTCGGCCTAAAGAACAAAGGCCCTCAACCAATTTCAGAAAATACCAAATGTAAGGGATTTCGTTGATGAAAAATGAATACGAAAACCAAAGCCAAGAAATGAAATTAAACGAAAATCGCACCTTGGAAATGAAATCCGAACGTACCATTGTGAAGCTTGAATCGAGCACTCTGAAAGCCCCACCTTAATTGCCGGAAAAAGTCGCCGGAATAGTGGACCACCGGTTCACGGCCGGTCCACCTCCGCCGGCCGGTTCTCGGTCTGCCACCACCTTGGGAAGCTTGGTCTCGGCCTCCCGAGCAACTTTTGTGAAGGAGTCGATACCAAAAACTCTCCGGAAAAGCTTCAAATTGGACTCCCAAGCTGCGCCACCGCTGCGTTGCCGAAACCCCCACAATCACTGCGATTCACTCCGATTTGAGGTCGGAAACAGACTCAGAAGGGTCGAAAACGTGGAAGAGCACCAAACCCCACTTGAAAAAGGCGTCGGAACGCGACGGAACGTGCTGCTATAGTGCACGTGCCACTGCGGCATGAACTCAGGTGGCGCGTGAGGCGCCGCCGGTTTCTGTCTGGTTGCGCTGCCGTGCTGGGAAGAAGCACGAGGAGGTCCTCCAGCTGGGTCAGAGGCGCGTGTCAAGCAAAGGTCGCCGGAACCCGTGGGATTTCGCCGGTGAAGTCGCGGGTGCGGCTGTCGGAAAATGCAACTGAAATAGCTAAATATCTCTGCCACCAGTAAGTTTCAGGCCTCGATCTTGGTACGGTTGAGTCGGCATCATCGAGAGGATTGATTTCCACTATTGGATCGTCGAATTCCGTCGAGAAACGAGAAAGTTGGGTGTGTGTGTGAAATCACACCTCAGGGGTGTATGCTGCTGCTGAGATCGCGCAGAGAGAGAGAGAGCTGGAAGAGAAAGAGTGAGTTGGCGCGATGTGATTGGCCGAGGAGGATTTTCAGATATTTGATCCAAATTCGAAGGAGTAAAACGGCCGCAGAACGAGCAAACGAAGTCAGAATTGGGCAAACTTACAGTCTACAAACTCTTTTCGTCACCCCGGATAAGCTGGAGGGGTTAAAAGGGTCGGACTCTCGTCCGAATGAAAAATAACCAAATGACCCCTAGAAGAGAAAATTATGAAAAGGCCCCCAAACTCTAAAAGAGTTGGAATTAGGGCCCCGTAACGCGCGAAGTCATGGAAAAAGGCAAGAAAGTAACAAGAAAAAGTAAATTAAATAATTATAGCACACAAAGGAATCAACACATGGCGCCGGTTTAGTCGATCGGAGAACCGGGGTGTCACAATATCTATATATGTATTGAGTCTTTTCAAAAGTGTCTTTGATTTATTGTTTAAGCCTTTTCCTTTATGAATTCCCACCTAACGTTTTGGCGAGATCACAATGAAAGAATGGGACCCAACGGCTTGATACATGTGGCTATTCGGGGAGGCATAGGGCCGACGGCGATCCCATGTGTCAGTCCCACAAGGAAACGGTGCAACTAGGCCTCGTTAGGAGTTTTAGCGAGGAATAGCCACTGAGTGACATTTGGGGAGTCATGAAACCCTTTTGTTCAATGCATGGGTGTTTGGGTCTAGCTAACCTGCCATCAACGGAGAATGGAGTATGTGCTAATGAACGAATGGACTAAAGAAACAAAGAAAGAATGAATGAATGCATGAATGATTGTTGCATGATCATTAAAGAATGAATGAATGAATTGATTAATACACACACAAGGTGTTCGGGAGCGCCCACTCACCGGGCTCACGTAAACACCACATGTATGATTGAGTAATTAAATGAATTGATAGTTGTAATTCCGATCGTTGTTTTATTTATTTTCATCAACTTGGGAAATGTTTCAAAACCTCGAACGGAATTATAGCTTGCATGTGTGGGTGTTTAAATTATGCAGTATTATTATATTATGCCCTGTTTTATACTCACCAGTCTTCTATAGACTGAACCCGGCTTTATTTTCAGTTTCTTGCAGGTTTGGAGTGCCAGGCGGGAAGTGAGTCTTGCATTTGAGTTTAGGTCTAAGATTAATTGTACACTCGCAACTTCATTATTTCATTTATTGAACGCCTGCGGCGTATGTACATGTTTGAGCCTGTGAAGGCCGTGTTGTTTTGTAAATTTGATTGAGCTTGTGGCTCATTGTATAAGATGTGTATGTATATATTTTTTTTGCTTCCGCATTCATGGTTCTTTTACTCTAATTTTCTTATTTATTGGTTTAAGGGTTAGTCCCGCCTAGCCTAGTGAGTGAGTGAGTCCCCATTCGCCTTGATTCAGATTCGGGCATGGACTTTCATTTCATGACCGGGTCTGGATCTAGGTGCGGGGGATGTGGCGTCACGCGCCGGGCGCTACACAGAATCACATAATCACGTAATTAAACACACAAAAAGGGGACACATGGCGAAATCTTGGACGTCCAAAAAACCGGGATGTTACAGACCTCAGCTCGACCTAAGTGATTGTCTTGAGCGTGTTGGAACACCAAAATGAGTCCAACCCTTAGTTTTTCCCATTTTGCCATTGAGCTCACGTTTACTCATCCTTACGGTCCAAATCTTTCCTATCAACGAATGCTTGGTGGCGTCCACGTCTGTCGTCAACTCATCAGCCAAATTTGAACACCATCAAATACATTGAAATTAATTCAAAAATATTTTTAATTGTATAATATAATAATAGGTTGAAAACTACCTGACGAAAAAACCAGGACACCAACTTCAATGTGATATTTTGGAAATATATAAACTGTTGAATGGTCAGTTAACTTTCAATTTTTAAATTTATCAATCTTGATACCCAAGTTATGAACGCATCGTCTGACATATACAATACAATAATATTCTTATAAATGTCGGTGGACTAAGTGCTAACTTCAGTCACCCCTAACCTGGGGGTTGCACTTTGCCCCTCACTTTTCAATCAGTGCGTTTTTCCCCTTCACCTTTGCGAAATGTTCACTTAACCCTTTCCGGCGGAATATTTCAAAAATATTCTGCCAGAATAGTTGAAAATTTTTTGGCGTCATTTCGTATTGCAAATCCATACAGATTAGATGTCAAATGTGTTGATATTATACATCAATTCGAAGGTCTTGATGTAAGGAACACAATGATTGTTTCAAAATAAAAATCCAACAACCAACAAAGGAAGAAACGTCGGTCAAAGATAACGCATAACCGGCGAAGCTTTGCACGTGAATTTCGACGCTTTCGACGGCTACTAGAGTTGAACATGATATGGGTTTTGTTCGTCATGAAGAGAAGAGCATGATGATATTGGTTTTGACTCTTGGATCGTCATGACGTAGGAAAAGTCGATTGTCAAAGTTAATTTTAAACGAAATAATTCCTGAAATATTCCGCCGAAATAGTGTCACAGAAGCAAAGTGTTAAATTTTACAATGGTGAAACGGAAAAATGCACTGATTGAAAGGTAAGGGGGCAAAGTGCACATCCCCAAAAGGTTTGGGAGGTAACCGGAACTAACCCATGGATTAAATCACCCAAGAATTGCACACATGATCATCTATGACAATTATTAAAGTCCCTAAAGTTTGACCTATTTACTGATGGCGTCCTCTCATTTATCAAAAATATGAAAAGCACCTAGAAATATCGCATCGTTTATTGCCCTCGTCCCCGCAACATAGCATATCTTTCAATCAGGTAAGCAGTGCAAAACTTTAGAACACAATTTATGCTATATAAACCAGAAAGCAAAACAATGGAAGAGAATGGCATTATGGTAAGGCATGACAAAAGATACGTTTATATTAAAAAATCCCCATTTCTGGGTCAGATATACAGCATCTGCTAAGCTCTTATACCTCATCTCTCCAACAATCTTCCCATAGTTTTTACATTATTAGAGCAGTATACATCACGAGCCATCCGGTGATCTTTTCTTAATTATATCCAGCGTCCATCCCATAATACGATGGTTATTATTTTCGATAAGTCTACAACAGGAGATCCATTGTAAAACATACATATCAACAAATATATGGGTTCAGGCCACCTTCTATTTCCTGCACAAAAAAAGCATGTCGATTTGGCTCTCTTTCATAAAAGAATACTGGAATAAAATAATTTAAGCTGCAAAAGTATAAATCAACAAATATCAAAAAAGAAGGCTGCATCAAATTAGAGAGGAATATCTTGGGCGAGTAACGGCTAAAGTTGGTCATGCTACATACAGTATATATTCAAGAATTTTGGCTTATTGTTATGGTAAAAAAGCAAAAAAGTAAATATTATTTGGTGGGTCACGTAGATGATAATATCATGTAAATAGATGATAATATCTTAATTAAACCCAATATAGGCGGAGGAATTAAAGGAATGGTTGTAGTTACTGAAGCACCATGCATAAGGAATTTAAATTATACCATGGGAGTTTGAAAGTGTCCTTCCACCATCCTTGTTTAGCACAATGCAAAACAATTTTATCCAATCTTCTAATGATCTCGGAAAATGTTGGCCTTGCAGAGGAATCTGGATGCCAGCATTCCTCGATTAACCTAGAAATTGAGAGGGAAATCTTCAGTATTTTGAACCCCAATACAATTCTAAATTTATTGAATAGTTGAGAATTACATAATACGTAAATAATTAATGAGTAGATCATTAATGAAACAAAATAAACAATCATGTTAATTGCATATTATGTGAAAGGGAATACCAAACGTCAAGCAACATAACTTGCATCATCTTTACTTCTGATTCATGGAAAACGTAAACCCTTCGAATGGAATTAAGGTAAAAAGGAGGATGACTCACTCTTTGAGTTCTGAAGGAAAAGATTTGGATTTGGACTTGAAAGTGGGTCTCTTTCCTTCCAGGCAAATTAACTTGGTGGCCGCCTCATCAGGAATCTTCGAAGAAAATGGTGGTGCCCCCTCCATCATCTGAAATGATAAATATGGTCAAAACATCAAAATTATGGATGTACTAAAAGAGGCAGAAATCAATAGGGAAAGATAAATCAATAAGACATGAGTTGCGAAACAGCATGACAATTCAGAAATTACATTATGAAAATTTAAAGTCTTTCATCTTAACATTCGGAATTCTCAATTTCATTAGGAAATACAATAAGCAGCTTTTGTATGAACATCAATAAAAGATTGTCAAACAGTTGGAAGTTTATCAGAAAGTATAAAAATGATGTGTACCTCATACAGCATGATACCAAAGGAGTGCACATCCACACTCCTGTCAAATATCTCATCTCTGTAAATTTCAGGTGCCACGTAGATACCTATAAATGCCGCATTAGAAAAGAACTTAAGATTACTTAGACTTTAGAGTCGACCATGCATAAGGAGTTTTGACAAATGCTTTTTCATTATTTAGACAAGACAATTATATTGGGAATTAGTGCCAATATTTAGAGGCTAGTGATTGGAAATAAAAAATAATTCAGAATTGTGTATGGAACTCACTTGAACGATCTATGGCCTCAGGCTGCAGCGCTTTTGCTTTATCTGGTGCGATCGTTGATAACCTAATAACACCAAATCCAGCAACCTTCAGCTGCCCTCCAAAGTCCAGCAAAATATTTCTGGCACCTTACCAAGATTGCAAATATTAAAACGAGAATATCCAGTGAAAATAGTCCTAAAAGTGAACAAAGTTCAGACAATTGGACTAACTTCAGCATTTAGTGGCCTTACTTTGGCTTTAAGTCACAATGTATGACTGGCTCAGGCTTGCATTCGTGAAGATAATTCATTCCCCTGGATAAAAAAATATCATCTGAAACTTTAGAATTCACATAGATGACTTCAACTAGGTAAGCACACATACCCATTAAAAAGAAAGTTAACCAGGAACAAGACCCAAAAGGAAAAGGGAAAAGCCAAGAATAAGTAGAAATAGAGTGGAACCAATTCTAAATGTCAGAGCTATAACCAACATAAGCAGCTAACTGCACCAGAGAAGGAAAAGCACCAATATACATAACTTGAAGGAATGATTTAAAAAGAAATCTACCTGGCAATATCAATTGCAAATCTTAATGATTTGGATGGAGATAGACGCCCTTTTTTCTGAAGGTAACTAGCAAGGTCACCCTGAAAGATTACAGTAAAAATATGCTGTCAATCTGGTGAAGTTGTACATGTTTTCTCAAAGTTGATATTCATACACATCAACCAAAGAATAATATAATTCACACATGCCAACATTATCTTAAAAAATGAAGTAAAATGGCATGTAATTGTCAAGTTCCGAATATCATAATATGATTAAGATGCTAAACATATGAAGTATTCGAAACATAGGTAAGACATATTTAACATAATAGGGATGACAGGAAGTATCAGTCCAACTTAATTTTTAATGCAGGTACAATACTATTAGAGTGCAGATTGAGCACCCATGCTCCAATAGGAATAACCATGCACGAACATAAAAAATTACAGTTGCACATGTAGATAGATTCACAAATGGGGGAGAGGGAGGGGGAGAGAGAGAGAGAGAGAGTACCCTTGAATGGTACTCCAAGACAATCATCATAGGCATATTTTGTGTGACAGCACCAATAAACTGAACCACGTTAGGATGCCGAACCTTTTCCAGAACAGTTAACTCATGCCTGAACACATTTCTGCAGTGTAGTGCATATTAAATTAGTCCTGCTCATGAAGTAAATCATGAGAAAATATATCCAATATGATTAGCTTACATATCACATAGAAGAGAAGCACATTGATTGATAAATGTTAGTTTCAGGATTTTCAACCTTCACTTGAGTGATAGTAGTTCTAATTGAATTTCTGACAATATGCTAACTTATGCTGGTTGGTAAAGAAACCGATTAAGACCACGGAAGGATCAGTTATTTTAACAATACCAGCAAACCTCTTCAAAAATGTTTGATGCCACTGGATTGTCAAGAAACCGATTTTTAACAATACTAGAGAGAAGAAATATTCGAGTAACTACAGCTTAATTACAGTGCTCTAAGTTGCACAGACTTTAACATATAGATATCAATTGCCAAGATAATTTTTTGAACTCTTGAGTTCCTTCATAGTTGTGAGTAGCCAATAACTGCATTTGTCATGAACCTTACAACTTACTCATGTTATTAGACAAATACATACACTCAAATTCTCTGAGGGGAAATATCAGTGTCCACAAATCTGAAGCTTAATGAGTGATACTTACTGGAATAGATTCAAAACTTTGGGTCCATGCAATCTATAAACATGAATGAGAACCACCCACAAAAGGTATAAATCTTCTTTCAAAATCCATAAAAGTTCACATGAAGAAAACGTAACAAGATTCTTTCCAGAAACCAATATTTGGAGATTTTAATCTAGGCAATTATAAAAAGTAAAATGGTACGCCAACTGCCAATCGTGGAAGGAAAGATCATCAGTACTGCACTACCATGAAACATGACCGGGCTGTTCAAATATTAGTTGCATTTGGTGTTAATTTGCACGTAATGTTAAATCATATTTTCAAAGGACCCAGCTCATTTCTTTTCAGATATAAGTTAAAACAGTAACACATAATGTGGATTTCGTGTCAGTTGGCGTAAAAGATGCAGAACACATTTTCAAAATAATAAGTACTGGAAATTTTATCAAACAAAATGGTTGAAATGAAGGCAGCATATACATCGACTCGGGATCTGAATGGCCATCCTTGTCAAGAATCTTTACAGAAACTTTTGTGCCATTCCATTTAGCAACTTGATAAGATCCCTGTTCACAAAATCTCATATTAGAAAGTTTATCAGCTATTCAAGTCAAACCAAATACATCAAATTCTTATGGCCTTCGAGTAGCATGTCTGGTTAGTTCAACATATATATATATATATATACACACACTCATATAGCCGTAAGAAAATGGACAATACCTTAGAGATGCCATCACTTCGCCGTATTTGAATGTCCATTGGATTCAGCTCATACTCTGGAACTTCACGAGGATTTGCAACCGTCATTGGCGTCTTTCTAATTTTCTAGAAAAACAAGTTAGACTTCTATGAGTGTTGAGCAAAGAGGAAAGAAGCTCCTTCCCACACAGTAATACTCAAACTTACCGGAGTTTTGGCCCCACGAGACTTCAAAAGATTATAAACAGGAATATTTCCATAATATTTGGCATCAGCAGCAGCCTGACATGATCAAGAAACCTTGTCAAAATTGATATATATATAGAACTGCCTAAATTTTGCCTATAAATTTATTTTTATGGATTCATTTTGAGTTTTGACTAATGAACCGAATATGCAAAATATTATGACCATCTCAAAGTACACACATTTTACATGTTTCTGCCGGAGAATGAACACAACTTCCCTCAAATGGAAAATCTATACGAGGACTCCGATCATAAAGAAATAATTTGCTAGAGAACAAGTTTTTCACAGTAAAATCACATTAAAACCGGAACATATGAAATCCATTCTGTGATGATTATTGCCAAAATCCATATTCCGAATACAAATGGTAACAGCATAAAGAAGTACTTTACCGTGCTGCCCCATCGATCACGAGCATCAATGTTCGCCTTCCGCCTCAACAGAAGCTCAACAACGTCTACATGACCCTCGCAAGCTGCAATATGCAAAGCAGTCCTCCCATCCAAATCGATACTATTCACATCAACCCCTTCATCTAGCAATTCGCGCACACCTTCCACATCACCCTGGCACGCCATGAACAACAACTGCATTGTGGAATCAAGATTCTCCGGCACGGAAAGCGCTTCATCGTTGTCCTCATCCACCGCGTGGGTCCTCCTTACGGGGTCCAACGAAGATTGCCGCCCGAAACTGAACCGGAAATGATTCCGCCTGGGATCCAACGAATTCTGACGGCTGAAACTAAGTTTTCCACTCCTCCTCCTCAACGAGCCTGTTGAGAATTGGCGCGAGATTCCACGCCTCAACTGTGACACTGTAGCCATCTCTTTCCCCAAAATTACCCGGAAAAGAGTCGAGATATATTTCCCCTCCCTTTCAGAATACCACCATACCCACGCAAAATGAAGAGCTCAAAACTCCACTCGTCACTCTCTTGCTACCAAAAATGGGATCGCCAAAAACACCGGATAAAAATTAGATGAAAACTTCTTTCAGAACAAAAGATTTGGATTCATCCGACGCTTCCCTCTCCAATAACCCGATAAAATGCGGATGAATCCAAATCTTTTCCCCCGATATATCAACCAGTTGATAAATTTCAACCTTTCCTGGCGCGTAAACTGTAAAATGATTTGATGGAAAAGGAAAACACTGTATGATCCTTTCCAATAATGTTTAGCTCGTGAATTTGAGGGGTGGATCGTCTGTGCGAGAGCTGGGTAGAGAGCTCTAGGAAGAAAATGGAAATGAATGAAGAAACTAAAAAAGGAATGGATCTGAGTGATAGTGCGAAAAAGAATGGAGGAGCAGAAAAGGAGGGAGAGATTTTGTGCGTATTTTTTTAGTTCCACAGGATGAACCGGAAATGACGTTACAACTACTCCTGTGCCGACAGCGTCTTCCTTAATTTTGTCATTTTTTTGATAATACTAATTGAGAATAATCTTACCTTTATATGAGAACTTTGTATTTTTTTATTAAGATTAATAACATATAGACTATGGAAATATTATAAACTACAACTTGACCCTCTTAGTCAAATAATTATACATATATCCATTGAAGAGTTTGAAAATTACACAAAACATCATAGAATTTGGATTTTATTAAATTTTTTATAACATCATTAAATTTTTAACTTGATTTTCCTAACTTACCCTTTCAATATCTGAATTTAATTTGTATATTTAGAAAACATAATATATAATTAATATATATAATAAATTAATATTTATATATTTTATGTGTACAATATATATATATAAACACCCTTACTGTACCACGACCGTAACCCTCCCAACGGAATCCTACAACCGACGCAGCACCGCCGCACGTTGTCCGACCGACGCAACACCGCCGCCGCACGCCGTCCAACCGATGCCGTCGTGACAAAGCACCAACACCGCACTTCGATTGTGACGACCGAGCGTGAGTCATCCACATCTCCCGCACTCAGACCCGAATCCACATACGAAATGGAAGTCCGTACATGAATCAAAACCTAAACGAACGGGGACTTACACTCACACACTAAGCTAAGTGGGGCTAAAACCAATAGACCGCGTGCACTCAAACAAGAATAAAATGGGGAAGCATAAAAAGATCAATCATGCAAAGCTCGACACGAGCACAAATATATACAATGTCCATGGGGCCAAAATAATAATACATGTATTCAAATTCTCCACATATTACATAACATAACGTAAGTATCCAAAAGTATCAAAATAAATATTTATGAAATGCAGACTCGACCTAGACCACTAAGTACGACACGACGACACACTTCCCCGCCTAGCTCGAGCAAACCTGCACTAAAGATGGGAAAAGGAGAGGGTCAGTCTAACGGGGGCTAACGCACACCCACACCCACACTATTGAGCTAACGCACACCCACACCAATAATAGATATAACAAAGCAAATAACAAAGTGATATCATGAACCGAGGCTAGGGTTTTACGCCAAATCATTTCCAAAAGAATACAATACATATATCGAATTCTATCTCGATTTATAATTTATCGATACAAAAGCGAATAAACGTCCGGCAAGTACGGACTCCTCCACCTACTCCACAAATATATACAAATACCAAATCAAAATATCAATCTAACCTCAACTCCTCGGCATTTGGGAATCAAACTCTCACTACCACAAATACAAATACGTAAGGGCTTGCGAACCCACAATATACCTTCCCCGGTTGATCACCGAGGGCTTAAAGCAAACACGCCTTCCCAACCTCCAGAGTCGCACGTGCTTACCTCAAATGGAATTACGCACAGGTCAAACCCGACGACCCTTGTCATATCGGGGCTCCTTACCTATAATCCTGAGGCCAACAAATCTAACGAATCCAACTTCCCATCTTTCAGGGCATAACTCATTCAAACCAAACAAATTACAAAAAGGTTTGTAGCACCCGAGCGTGGGCCACCACATCCCCCGCACCAGGACCAGACTTATATACGATTATAAACCGCACAGAAGTCCAATCCTAGCGAACGGTGGCACGAGACAAACCCTGGCTAGGCGGGACTAACCTGTTGGAAAACAGAATCAGAAAAGTAGCGGAATTTAAAAATTTTCCAACAAAAGGACCGGGGCTCGCAATTGTGAATCCAAATTCGTAGTGTTAGAAACTTACTTTCTAAAT
>JBBMKE010000011.1:8582271-8594536 GCA_037834125.1 Lippia alba | reverse complement strand
AAATTAGTAGGGTTGTCAACGGGTTAATTCGGGCCGGATCAGAGGATTTAGGATCCCAATTCAACAAGATGATCCGGTAACCAAATCCGAATCATATAGTATTCGAATTCATTTATTTTGAATCCATAAATAATCGGGTCGGACTAGATTCGATAAAAGATCCGACCTGATTAGCAATAAAATTTAATCTTTTTGTATAACAAACTTAATATAAAAAAATAAATATAATTATATAATATTAATAAATAGTTATTTAATGATTTTATTTGTATTTGCTTAAAATAAGTTAATTTAAACTTATTAATAAAGGAAAGTATATACGTTTAGAGTAAATAATTCAAATTTCATTGTTGTTTAAAGTGATAAATATGTGAAAATTTTAATTTTAGTCATTTTACTTAATGTTATGTATTAGTAAATAATTTATTTTAATTAAATATTATATATATAATCGAATTCGGATTCTTAATAGATCGGATTCATTAATTCCATATTCGCTCTTTTTATTTCGGATAACGAATATTTCTGGTAGGATATGTTCCATCGGACTTTTCATCGAAAATTTGGATCGAATTCGGATTAAAATCCGATCCATTGACAGCCCTACAAATTAGATTTGAACTAAAATTTTTATGATGACGGGCCAAAATTCATCATAATTAGCCAACAGCCCAACATTATACTTCTTTTAATGAAAAAGGATTGCCATCATAAGGACCAAAAGAATAAAAAGGACTGCCATCATAAGGGTCCATATTGCTCATATCATTATTATATAAGAATTTCAGGCCCAATACAAACCAAGTCATTATTTGGGTCTAAATGTGTGTGTCTGACTTCTGTCCTCGATTCATCTCGGATTACAAGATTGTGGATCCAAACTCGGTAAGAAAATCTGATAATCGGATCAAATCCGAACCTTATAAAATTCAATTTTATTGATTTTGAATCGATATATAGTTGGGTTGGATCAAATCCAATAAAATATATCCCACTCGATTAACAATACAAAATATATATTTTTGGTAATATATATAAGTATATAATATTTAACAAATAATATTTATTTAATGGATTATTGTTTATACTTATTCAAATAAGTTTATTTAAATTTATTAATAAAGAAAAATATAATATATATTCTTTTAGAGTAAACAATTCAAACTTTATTATTGCTTCAAGTGATAAATGTGTAAAATTTTTATTTTTAATCATTTTACTCTATTCTTTTCTAATAAATACTTTATTTAATTAAGTAATATATATCAAATCGGATTCGCGGGATTTCTAACGAATTGTATTCCTTAATTTCATATTCGCTTTATTTATTTTGAATAATGAATATTTAAATATAATCTATCAAATATTTAAATCGAATAAATATACTAAAATTCAAATTTAGATTTGAATCAAATTTGAATTAAAATTCAATCTATTGAAATCCTAAGGCCAATTATAAACCAGAAAACCCTGCTCAACTTTTCGGCTGGAGTCTTTGGAAATGAATGCAAAACAAGACAATTGTGCGGGAACTTCCCATAGGCATCTGTTGTCTGTGGCCATGGGCTCTACCTATGTACCTAATGATTTATAGATTTTTCATATCTATTATGATTCATTTGAAAAGAAAAATTAATTCAAAATATAATTAAATCTAAACATGTGAGCGTGGTTGGTTAAAAGTCAGGGTAAATTATATATAGACCTTTTAGTTTGGCAAATTAGCATCGATAGATCCATACCTTTTGGTCTGTGGTACTGATGGGGTGTTTGCAAATTCCACTCCACAAGTAAAAGTGAAAGCGGTAAAAGTAAGTGTTTGAAAAAAAATGATTAGTAGAAACACTTTTAAGTTTTATAAATTTACTAATTTGTCCTGAAACATTTCAGAATATATATATTTTTTTCGATCTCTCAGAGTTTCCCCCACCTAATTGAGTGAAGGACTAATCTCCCGGGATAGTTTTTTACATCCACAAGGTTCGAACCCGAGACCTTGCTTAAGTGAACTCAAGTCCCTATCCACTTGAGTCAACTATCTGTTGGTATTTCAAAATATATTAGAGTATTATAATATGATTAAGTATTATATTAATATATAACTTATAATAAATTATTATAATTTTGTATAAAATTATTTATAACTAATCACACATGAAAATATTCAATATATACTTTTATTTATAAATTTATAAAACTTAAGAAAAGAGAAAAGATTTACTTGGTAATTGTAAATTTTTTTTAGGCATGAGATTTTATGAGATTACAAAATTTTGAGTGGATGATAAAAGAGAAAGATTCAACGTGTTGGAAAAAATAACAATGAACATATAAACATGAGTTGTATTTGTATGTGAAAACGTTAATTAGGAATATTGATATTTTAATGAAGATATTATTGTCAAAATAGAATTTTAAATAAATTTAAAAAACCGTATAAGCAGAAACAGAATTCAATGTCCTTGGTTGCTTATGAATTCTGACTTATTTCTGCTTAAATTAAGCAGAAGTGGGTTTTTCAAACACTCCAAAACTGCTGAAAATAAGCACTTATATCATAAGTGTTTATTTTAGAGTTTGCAAACACTCTCTGACTCTACAAGTATTCTTAAAACTACGTCAATTTTGATTATTAATACTACTTAATACAAATCATTTTTAGATATATATGGGACGTCGGTTATTTTATCCGGATTATTTTGAGAAATTCTATTGACGCGAATGACCCAGTGTCGATACTTTTTATTAATATTAGCACTGTGCATCAAGATTTTGTAGAGAAACCATTAATTCCTGCAGAAAAGTAACAAAGTTGGAGCAAGGTATGTTTGTAATTGGTGAAAAATCATTGTAATTGGTAAAAAATTATAGAAAATGAAAATATAAATTCTTAAAATAAAGATGAGTCTTGCAAGAGAAGATGCACCTTCAACCTGGGTAAGATCTTTGACTTATGTTGATTCTCTGTATTTATATTTGATTTGTTTGCATAATTTATAAATATTTGTTATTATTTAAAAGAAAAGGGGATATTTCTTGCGCAAATTCGAATAACCACTGGGATACTCGATGTATTAATTTTGCCCGAGTGTTATAACATCATTGGCAGGATCGATTTGCAATAAAAAGTTGCTATATGGGGCTAAAGTAAAGTTTCTGCAAAACTTTGGCCACAGTGATGTCAATCTCCTAAATTATGGGACTAATATGAAAATTTTCCAAGAGTTGAACGTCGCACATTTCTTTCTAGAAAGTCAAATAGTCAAGCACCAGATTTCTTCAATACGCAGCTCTAGAAAGATGCTTTCACATGTGCGATGGACGATGGTCATTGATGTGAGAGAGTTTATAGTGGTTGACTTAAGAGGGTGTTTGGCAGAGTTAATTATGAGTTCTTTAAAAGAATTTATAACTTGTTTTATGAATTTATAATTATTTATGAAGTGTTGGTTAGTTTTTCTTTACAATAATTTATAAATGTTAGGTAAGATGTTAAGGAGTTTTATAAGCTCTTTTTAATAAGTTGGAAAATATCAATTTATTTTAATATGATTTTGTACTTTTAATCCTATTAATTTCACGATTATCACTAAGAACCGATAGATAATTTAGTGATAAGTATTTATAATTGTAAACAAATAGGTCATGAATTTCTAAGATCATCCTAGTATTAGAAAAGTCAGGAATTGTGTTGAGATGATTTAATTTTCAAGAAAAGAGAGTAAATATTGCAAAAACTTAAAACCCAGAAAAGCTCTTTGTATTTTGTCTATTTTAGCATTATAAAAAAAATATACTAACTTTAACTTCTACTTATTTTAATAAATACAATAATTTAAAAATTAAAATACTAGAAAGAAAGTTTTAATTTTAATTTCTAGCATAAGCAAAGGAAAATAAATATTTAATGTCTAATTTTGGGGTATTTCTATTTACTATATAAAAATTTTATTTAAAATAATAAATTGCTTGCCAACTCCTTTTTTTTTCTTTTTTCCGCACCGGAACATATTCTCTTCAACTATATCCGTTCGTTAATGGGGATATTATTTAAGAAATTCTATCACAAAAAAAAAATAAATTAAAACACATAAAGGAAAAGAATGTTATCGAATTATAATTAAAATTCAAATTAAAACTAATTATTAACAAAATATATGCAACGATTTTGCCAAGAAGTAAAGATGGGCGGGGATAAGTGTAAATTGGTCAATCTTAAAAAATAGAAAGTCTTTTAATAATAAATAATTAAATTCTTTTATGATATACTTAAAATATTGTTGGCAAATTCAAAATAAAGTTGTGGACAAAATCCTCCCTTTTACGAAACTGGTTCATATATTTGCATGCGTATGTGCTTACGTTGTAGTCTAATACAAACAGTGAACCAAAAAAAAAAGTAAAAAATGAGGAAGTAAATACGAACAAGATGAGGTGCTGTTTATTTAGTTTGTTTTTTATCTTAGTAAAAATTCACTCATGAAAAAGAATTTTCATATAGAAAAAAAATTGAAAGACCTTATTGTCTAATATCAATAACGTATTAATACCCGTTACCTTGGATGAAAATTTTAAATCAGATACGTGAGTCCAACCCAAATGAATTAAGCTACATCCCAATGAATTTTAAGCTTAATTACGCTACATCCACTTTCATATAAATGGAGTTGAAAGTAACATCCAAAAGCGTGTTTACACGCTTCAAACCGCAGTTTCCCAACAGAAGTAGCGCCTAAACTCGCGCATCATCATGTGCATGAGCAAACACTTGATTAATTTCTCGAAACAAAAAAGAAACCAAACACAACAAAGAAAGACGAATTAGGTATCACACACATCACATACACTACTTGACGTAATTACCGAGTTCAAGATTAGCCACCATGGACTTATAAATCTCGAGAATAAGCCGGTTTTCGAACTCCGTCCTCGTGTACCCCATCGGGACATCCCGCGCCTCCGGTATTCGCTTCCCGCCGAAGACGTTGATGGTGTTCGACGTCCCCGTGCTGCTGGCCATTCTCAGCATCATCTTCATGTACGCGTTCTTTAATTTGCACCACAGCTTCACGGGGGAGGCGAGCCTCATGAGTCGCACTTTTCGAGGCAGTTTGAGCCGCCATGATCGCCTTGATGCGCTTCCGATCTTGACGATCTTCGTGTTTTTTTTGTTTGGTGGGGAGATCCTGTTGTACCCTCTGCGTTGCCTCTTCCAGAGGTTACCTTTGAATGGAGTGATTTCCATGGCTTTGAGTGAAGGAGGGTGGAGAAGATAAGATGAATGAAGTTGAGCTGTGCTTTATTAAGATTATTTATAAGTCTTGAGGAAGTATTAATACATGTGGTTTTGAGGGTAGAGTGGAGGGCCAGGCGCTAAAGTAAGCTAGTCAAGAAAGCCGGTATTAGGAAATATAGCAAGCTATTGACTTAATTAATGATATTTGGTTAGTTTATTGTGTGGCATGTGCGGTTAATTTTCAAGAAATATCATGGTATTGTTGTTTTTTCTCTTTTCCAGAAAAATTTAAAGTTGGAATTTAAATGTGTACTAACTAATGAATTGGGTATTTCTATATATATATATATTTTTTTTAATTTTTATAATAAGAGAATGTGTATTTTATATTTATCGTATGATTGAAAAAATATTAGATAAAATGAGCAATCAAATAAGGAACAAGTGTAATTTCATATACTTTCACCATCCACGGCCTTAGTTTTTGCGTATTTCTTTTCTTTGTTTTTTTTTTTTGGGTCAAGTAGTTTTCGGTATTTCGATTGGCAACATAATTAGCTAGAAATATGTCCTCACCTGCAATTTACTGGTGAATAATTGCGGTTTAGAACTTAAACTAGTCAAAAGCTAGCTCTATTGGCGTTAATTTTCACAAACTTTGTCTAATATTTTGTATGGATAATGGAATTCGAGGGGTTGTTTCTTCATCAATTTTGAGATGATAAACTATATTAATTTTGTAATTCTCTCAGATTTTAGGGACAGTGAGTGCGTTTTCTAATTTAAAAAATAATTAAAATTTAAAACTGTGAGTGTAGTCACACTTGTCATAGAATGATTGCTGGATCATGTTTGAAGTTATCTTGGTCCAAGGGGAAACATTAGAAAAAAAAAAAGCATGAAGTTTGACATTTGAATATTTGATATAACGTGAAAAGGCGGAGAATGTGATTTCTCTAACAAAGAATAGCAAGACCACCAGGAAATTCACATTTCAGATTCATTCAAACTCTAATTAATTTTATGACAAATAAATGATATTTATTACTAAATTGATTATTATGTTTAAAATTTATATTAGTCATATGACAAAAATAAAACACTCAATAATTATTCATACTCAATCTTTCATTATATTAATTTGATCGAATTAAATTTGAACTAAAATTACCTGATCAACAAAAGCCAATTATACCACCTGTGGAAAATAAAAAAGCATTAAAAGAAATGCAAAGTGAAAATACCTTTGATTGTTGTCAATATCATTATATACTTTATATTGACCAAGACAAGGAAAAACATTAAAAGAAATACAATGTGAAAATACCGGTCGTTGTTGTCAATATCATAAATAAGTAGACTATATATTTTGTATTGAATAATATCCGAACTATCGAAGAAATTCGTTAACCATCCAATTTATTAAATTGTACGAATTAATTCGTAACAAATAAAACTGGCTAATAAAATGGTCGTAATCAGTGAGCGGCAGTCAAATTAAGTAACTCGTGAAATAAGAATGATGATGCGAATTAGTTATTCATCCGAGACTTGGAACAAAATTTTAAAATATTTGGCTATAATTACTTGTTAAACATTGTAATAATATACTCTACAGAACTTTGAATTTAGGCTATGAAAAAAAGGGTTTTGTATATTTGCTTCAACTTAATGCTCTATTTGTTATTTTATTAATTTATTCAAGTTATGATACACGATTTAATATTGTAGTTTAATTAAAAATTTCATATTTGAATTTATAAATATACGACTAACGTTAATAGAGGAGAATGTTTTATTTTAGTGGTGCAATCTCTCCGTGTTGGGGACTCCCCCAAAAACCGGATGAAGGCCAAACCCAAGAGCAGTTCGAAAACTTGAATTGATAAAGAATTGTAAAGTTCTAGTTGGAATATGGACCGGATGAAATACTCTCCAAATAATGAACACAAAAAAGATAAGAACACATTTGGGAGACGACGTGAAAATGTGAATGGAAACAAGTCTCTATAAATATATCGAAAAAGCAAGACAAAGAACAGAGTGAAAATATTCGAGATGAAAGCAAATAGGGAGAAATCCATCACCTCGTATCTCCTCTAAAGGAGTATTTAACATGAAATAGGTATATTTACTATGTTGTATGGAAGAATAGTTGTAAACAAATTAGTGGATCGCAGACTATTAATTATTAACACTTCAAGTGAATTTTTTTTTGAATAATAATTTCACATAGAATTTTCTTTTAATCGATAGAAATCATTAATAAAACCAAACATAAAATCATTACAATTCTCAAATACAAAATTACGAGTTATTACTACACAAAAAATATGCAACATAAATTACAAACTAACAAATAGTTGTACGTTGTGTTCCCGAAAATTGTGTTTCTCTTTTCCCTTTTGTCACCAATGTCCCAATCCATGGACACAAAATATAAGTTGTATAAATTTGTATAAATTGATTTGGTCAAAACAAAAGTCGTTAACTGTGGTTCACCTATGTTTCATAGAATTGGGGTGCACCAACTTAAATTAAAGTAGTAATGACTTTGGTGGCTTTAATGGTGCTCAACCCAAGCTGCCCTAACTGTCCCATTTACAAGCCAGCCTATGAGGTAATAGGGGCCTACCAACGTATATTATTATATATATGCGCAAAGCAAAATATTTAATTCTAAATAATTGTATACAAAAAATTCTTGTTCGCTAGATTACTTTGCGAGTAAAATACAAAAAATCGCGTTAGTTATTAAATAAAATATTAGACACGTATATTATTTAATTATGTTTATGTTATTAATTATAATTTATTACCGTCCATCACATTCATTTGCAAAAGTTATTATTCACACATTAAATATTAAACACGTATAATATTTGATTTTGGTTGTGCTTTAATTGTTGACGCCACTATAGTTTTTCGTTTACCACGTTTAATTATATAGGTTCAAGAATTTCATAACTAACCTATAATACAGTTTTTTTAGGTGATTTATATATGACGACCCATTTAAACCTAGTTACAATACATAAATTGAAAATTTATATTTTAGTTTCTGTAAATTTTATTTGGTCTGAGGGTTTTAACGAAAATTTTAAAAGTAAACTGCTGTCCTTGATTGTATGAGTGTACATTAAATATATAACCAAAATTTACAATATCATCCTTATAGTTTACAAATATAAACAAAATAATCTCTACAAATTTATGAATTTAATAATAAATCAATTGTATCTTTGGAATGATATGACAGAACCGTAAACGAATTTGAGGGACGACAAACTATTCTCAAAGAATTTTTAAATTTAGATTGATAGACTAAAATATAATATTATTAGGACTAAATGTAGAGTAGTTATTTTTATGTTTTGAGCTAGCATATATAACTATACAACATAATGCATATGTCTAATATCCAAAAATAACAATAAATATTATCCAAATAATCTATCGGAAGTATCAACAATTCATGATTAATTTGATAAACATCTGAAGAGAAAATTATACACGAATATAATTTGTTAAACATCTGAGGAGAAAATTATACACGAATATACTAACGGCATTATTAGTATAATAACAAGGGAACTTATATTTAAATAGTTTGTAATCTAAGTAAGTAAAAATAATAACATGCAATAAATCCAACCATTTTAACTAATATAATAGTAGATGTTGACATTTATTTGATTCACACATTTCATGAAAGCAAAATATGACAAATATTATTCGTATTAAATTTTATGAAATAAAATAATATTAAACTGTATACGTACACTATCTAAGATATGAACTCTGATACTCCTCAGTTGCATCTTGAAGGCCAAATACTTCCTCCGTTCTGATTTTTGTAATGCGCCATTAGCTAGGAAGATCACTGTCTTTCACTTGGCAGAGCATCTTGATTGCTCAATATATTACTAAGGCAGACTCATGTTGGCGCATTGGCTCAGGTATAGAGGTGAAAGTTTGGAGTGAACGCTGGTTACCGAAATTACTTGATTTTTGGCCCCAATCCCAACCTAGGGGGAGGAATGAGGATGGCAGTTGCTTTGGGTGGATAGGAGGTGTGGAGAGGCTAACCCGGAACGTGCAGAGACTTTGACGGCGGTGTCAGGCTGTCAGCAATCAAGTTGGCCAGGAACTTTGGGTGATTGCGGAAAACTCATCCTTAAACTGCAGACTAATGATCCTGGTTGTTCGGTTTTTGGTAATATTATTGAAGATATTTGCTCCATTGCTTCTTTTAGCGTTTTGTTCTTTTTTTTTTTCCATTTGGTATGAGGCTGACTGTGTAACTCATACGCTTGCTACGTATGTAGCTTCGGATTGGGAAAAAATGATAAATTGGTCGAGTTGGTACACCAAAGTTACAATTTTCTCGCTTTGGTTTGTGTTGGTTCTCTTGAGATTCAGGCTTGTGCGGCACGTTTTATTTCTACTTATATGTTTGAGTAATAAAATTTGATACCTTTGGGTTTAAAAAACTTAAAAGAAAAAATCTTATCTTAAAAGATAATTTAGAAGAATGAACCAAACTAGGCAAAGAGATACCTGGGAAGAGTACTATAATTACATTCAACAATTTATAAACCTGTTGATGTACATTGAGCTCCCGTGCACGAACAATTAGTAAAAATATGACCATGAGGATGCCAAAATACATGCATTTGAGCAACTAAAATCATTAATTTTACACCAGCTACTTACACCATGTCTCTGCCATAATAATTCAAATGAACATGAAATTACACACTCTGAACCTCAAAGAGGAATTCAAGGCAAGAAAATTATTACAGAGCAGTCAGACTCATTTCTAGCAAACCACCATCATATCCTCACCCCATTGATCAACTATGGCAACTATCCGGCGAAGGAAGGTCCATGCTACCTTTAAGTAGTCCAGCATCTTCATCCATGGATATATCAACAACATCCACCTTATGCTCATTGAGATCTCCGTTCTGTATCCGCCTCAAACCTTCCAACACTTCTTCCATCGACGGTCTCATATCCTTCTCCTGCTGCAAACACCTGAACGCCAGCTCCGCAACCAAGGTCACCATCCTCCTTATATCATTATTCGCCTCAAACCCGAGACTCTTATCAACCAATTCGTGCAGCATCCGGTTCTGAATCTTGTTGACAGCCATGTTAGACAAGTTGATATCGTGCCTGTGCCTGTTCGTATCCACAGCCTTTAGAGATGAGATGAGCTCAATCAGAACAACTCCAAAGCTGTAAACGTCGCTCTTCTCTGTAAGCTGGTAGCATTGGTAGTACTCGGGGTCCACATAGCCAGGTGTCCCCTGAGGAGCGGTTGACACATGCGTGACATCGTTGGGAAACAATCTAGACAGCCCGAAATCAGCAACTTTTACATGGAAATCGTTGTCTAGGAGAATGTTGGTGGTTTTAACATCACGGTGTATGGTGTCTGACTTGTGGAGATAAGCCAATGCATCGGCAGTTTGAACAGCGATGTTCAAACGGATGGGCCAAGAAAGCAAACCGGATTTGGCCCGTTTCCCGTGTAAATGGTCCGCCACTGTCCCGTTTGAGATGTATTCGTAAACGAGAAGGAGCTCTCGGCTTCGTTTGGAAGTGCATCCGTATAGCTTCACGAGGTTTTGGTGCCTTAGCTTGGTGAGAATCTCGAGTTCATTCATGAACTGCTCCAATCGCTTGAAATTGTTCTCGTATAAGCGCTTCACTGCAACTGTACGACCATCACGAAGGACACCTTTTCGAAAATGGAAACAAAAGTTTAGCAATAGTTACAGAAATATAACCAATTAAACCAATTTGGTTTGAAATGTATATATCCTTCCCTAAGGGACTAAAATTAAAATGTAAATAAAGGACAGAAAGCACACATGACATGACATCCTTAGAGGACGATATAATACAAATTCGCAACGTTTTGGTCAAATTCAGATATTTGAAAGGGGATATTTGTAATTTTGAATCTAATAAGTGAAGTTCGTTGTCATATGATTCTCAATCTAGCATGGAAATAAAAAGGGTTGTATTCATACCATAATAAACAATGCCGAATCCACCATCTCCAAGTTCCCTAGAAGGATCAAAATTGTTAGTAGCTTCTTCAAGTTCACCATAGTTGAAGACCTGCACCCCGAAATACGAACTCCCACTAATAAGCTCGGATTTTGGAGATGGATATGAAGGTATGCTTTTGGTAAAATGAGTCGAATGTACGGACGAAAGGCCTTTACTCGAAGGAGGCGGATAAATCTCTTTGCCTACAATTTCAACAGATTTTGAAGCAACATGCTTTTTCGCTCTTTGTCTGCCGAAGAAAATCAACCATCCAAGCCCAATACCCGCAAGAACAGCAGCTGCTACGATCACTGGATACACGCACACAGAGGATAAGTTGTCATTTTTCAAATATAATGTGTTTGGAAAGACGTACGAAAAGAAACTTATTTGCCTCATATGACTTAAGAGATCATACCTATAATCCTTTGAGAATTTGAAAGATCACGTCCTGCAACAGCCATTAGATCACAAAACATGAGTTCTCTCATGGTATATATGTGTATGTACATAACGTCATCCAAAACTAAAGGAAAATGCTGATCATTCAAATCATGCAAATCAAGAAACAAGCAACATATATAATCAATTGCTCTACAAACAGACACCACCATTCAACATCACCAAATATCTAACGAATAACTCGAAAAACCAAACAGGAGAATCCCGATCACCTTTAGAAGGTGCCCGCGCAACCGGGCTGGATTCGGGTGGAAGTGTCACGCTAAAAGGACAAGGCCTACCGTCGCAAATACAAACGAATTGAGTCATCTCCGAATCAAACCCGCATTCGCCACCCAATTTGTTACACTCAGAGCATAATCTCTCATCGGGAACTCTATAACCCACACTAAACCCCTGCATCAATGCCTGCTCAAGACTCAGGTTCGAAGCAGCGAGCTTGCTTCCCACATCCTTCAAAACTGGGACACTGATATTCACACTACAGAATATAATCCTCAA
>JBBMKE010000011.1:8571445-8582171 GCA_037834125.1 Lippia alba | reverse complement strand
GTAATTATGGCCTTTTGAGTCCTTAAGTCGTTTCTTGAGCTAGGGAACTCGGATTCGAGTTCCGACACCTTCGTTGAGTTCGATTCGATGAATTGGATTCAATGAGACTAATCCCATATTTTTCCGACCTCGTTTCGACCTAAATATCGACCCGCGTACACAATACGTACCTAATGCACCTTGTGGGGCCAATTGTCATGCCTTTGGAGACTTTTTCTGCCCTTTTCTTCAAACTTTCAGCAATCCCTCTCCCTCACTCTCCCCTCACACGCACAAAATTAAGAAAGAAGGAAGAAAAGAGAAGCCCCAAGCTCCAAGCCTCCATTGTTGTTCAACCCTCCAAGCTCAAGACCCTTCTTTTCTTGTTTTCTCTTCAAGGTGAGCACATATTTGGATTCCTCATGCTCTTGTGACCTTTATTATGTACATAAATCATGGATTATGTGTTGGGAAGTATGAGATTTTATCATGGCATGAATAGGAAGGGTTTGAAGGTTTATGTGATTTCTTGCCTCTCTTTGATTCTTGTTGCTTTCTTATGCATTTATAGGAGTATTTGATGTTTTTTCCTTGAGTATTTATGATTCCTTGCTTGGTGGTTGGTTGGGGAAGAGTATGGCATTTATGGTATTTATGGGTTTGTGGAGATAGGCTTGTGTACTTGGTTTATGGCTCCAAATGAGTGTTATATGTGCATAAGTGATGATTTGAGGCATGAATGTTGGATTTTGCTTAGTGAATTGGCATGATAACTTGGTCCCCTTCACCCCAATTGTGGTATTTGAGTAGTATAATGTGTTGAAGTTGAGTTTTGAGTGTATTGGTGCTTATAAGTTGGTTCTTGAATTCATTTTGCCACTTTGCATGCAAACTTTGCCGGTTGAGGCCTTAAGTGCGTATGTGAGTGTTTCGTTGAAAATTTGCGTACAAGTTCATGTTCCCTCAATGCTAATTGATGCCTAATATTATTATGCATGAGTTTACAAATTTATGCATGAGTTTGGATTGGATTTGGATTTGTTAAGCATGCCTCGTGTTGTTTTTGGCCGGAATTGCATGAAAACAGAGTTTGGCCGCTGGAGCATATCAACGGCCATTGGAAATTTGTTCTTGGATTCCAACGGCCATTGGAATGGGCATGCAAAGTAGGGTGCTACTGCCTCACATCAACGGCTGTGGGAATTAAAGCAAGAAATATGAACGGTCGTTGATATAGTCTAGTAGCTCCGGCCGTCTTCTTTCGTCATTTCTTCGCTTCTCGTGGCTTTTATGCATCTTTCCCACCCCCAATATGACTCCTAAGTTGTTCTAACAAGTTTATATGTGTGTCCCCTTCAATGTATTTGAATTTGGTATGATTTTAAATCCATATATTAGAGATATGGTTCATTTTGTCCTTTATTGTACGTTCGTGCACTTCATATGCATCCATTGCATTCATGAGCATTGCCGAGAGTCTACTTGGTTCATATTTGAGTCTAATCTCGGGTGTTGTGTTTCTTTGTCTCATAGCCCCTTCCGGAAGTCAAGGAGCCAGAGGTCTAGGTGGTTGTTGCTCTTTCCAATCCGTTTCCGTCTCTCTTTTGCTACAAGGTGAGTGTTAGGATAGTATAGTTGAAACCTATGGCCTTTATGTGAATTGAATTCGAATCCCGCATGTGGTATTATGCTTATATGTATAAATATAAATGTTTATGATATGATTATGATTTTGTGAACACCTTCGGATTTTATGAAAATGCTATAAATATGAGCGTATATGAGCTTGGTTTTGAATTCCTTGTACGTTTCTTTATGAATATAGCGAGTATGCCCTGAAAGATGGGAGTTGTATGATTTTATGATTTTGGGCCCTAGGTATATGAGCTTGGTTTTGAATCCGTTAGGTTGGTCAGTTGTCTTTCATAAATTCCAAAAAGTACATGAATCATTTTGATATTAAAAAGAAACTATATAGGGATTTATTTGTAATAAATTTAGGGACATTTTGTAAAGAACAACTGACTAACCTAACGGAACTCTAACGGATATCAAGGACCTTAAATAAAATGTATAGTTTAGAAATTATATGATAAATACGCAAAGATAATAGAGAACGAATTGTAATTAAACCAAACCTCAAGATAGTATAGATGAAATTTTCCCTTAATGTTTTAATTGTACAAATTGACAACTGATGACACCCAAAAATGGTAACTTGGTTTACATTTAACTTGGATGTCACTTATTAATTAAAATAACAACTTAAATAAAAATATGTTGCCTTTACAGAGTTATGAGAATTCTGTTTGTCTCAGAAACAAAATTATGTTAATATATGTAGTAAATATAAATTAGTAACGACTTTACATTGTCCTTATATTAATAATCATTAATATTCCGTACGTTTCCTTGCAGAGGCTTGATCCGGTGTTTTTATGGTGTGTTCCACAAAAGAAATTTCTACAACATTTTTAGAACTTATGAACCTTTTATTTAAAAATAAAGTTCTTGAAATAATATTTGAGGGTTTATCAACGGTAATTTGTTCTCAGACTCGCATGGTTCTAATACAAATTTAATTCGGTCAAATTAATATTATAAAGAAAGTTTATTAATTTGTGGTATGATTGATTAGTTGTAAAATTTAGAAAAAATAAACAATAAAATAATCAGCATAATATGTGATCTGTCTATATGATTAATGGAACCGAGTCTGGACTAGTATTATTTGTCTATATGATTGGAACTGAGTCTGGACTAGTAATTCTCCCAATCATTCACGTGCATGTAATGAAAATATATAGTGAAATTAGTTTAACCTCCTAACTCACCAATTTCCTCCGTAGATCCCGTAAAATAATTATTTCAGATATTCCTCAATACAAAATTTCCTCTACGCAACCTATTATTTCCAAACAGATTTTATTAATTTAAAGCACGTAACAGTAAATTTGACCAAATATGGACCAACTCTCTTGAAGCTCCATCCGCAGTAGGCTACTGAAGTACTCTATAAATACCTCCACCCCTCCCCACACAGAGACACACAAATTCACACAGAGACGCACACACACACACACACACAAAAAAAAAAGAGTCTGCCACTAATTAAAGATGACCAACAATATCCTTATAATTCTAATCACCTTTTTCTGCTTATCTTCATCATCACTCTCTCTTGCAGCAAATCCCACGTTCAATGTGCAGACTTTTGGTGCAACGGCAAATCCGATTGCACTAAGGCTTTCTTAAGTGCATGGGGCGCCGCCTGTGCCGCCAGCAAGCCGGTGACGGTGTATGTGCCGCCAGGAAGGTTTCTGCTGGGAAATGTGTATGTTAATGGGAAGTTGTGCAGAAACAATGCGGTTACTATACGTATTGATGGGACTCTTGTGGCTCCCTCTGATTATAATGCTCTTGGAAAAAAGGAGCATTGGTTGCAGTTTGAGAGGGTTACCGGAGTTTCTATCGTCGGCGGAACCCTAGACGGTCAGGGGTCGAAGTTGTGGGCTTGCAAGAGTTCTGCCGGTGGCTGTCCTACCGGAGCTACGGTGGGTTCTATTTGAGTAATTTTTTAATCATATGAACAAATACATTTTTCGACCCCCAAATTATTTAATTTTGATGATGTTTGCATGCATGTGGGGAAAATGATTGAAGTAATACAGAGAGATAATGTCATGCAAGAACATGCTCATTATTTTAATTGGATACCCTTTTTTTTTTTTGGCAGAAATCTAACTCAATCAAACAAGTGCGACAAGACATATATGTGTTTTATATTTATTGTGCGATTTGTGAAAATTATAGGAAAGGTGATTAGCTAATTGACAAGAGTAATACACTTAGTCATACATTGATTGGAGTATGGCCGAGGTAGAACGAAGCTAAAACATTTCCTTGTTTTCACAAGATTGATTGTGCATTCATGATTAAAGTTCTTAATTATAATATATATAGAACGTATCGATATCCCAATACAAATATTAAATTTACGTCTCAAACTTACTACTTTGTGTATATCATTTAGATCTCAATATTCAATTTCTTTTTATTGCAGTCACTGGCATTCTACAATTCAGACAAGATAAGGATCACCGGATTAACCTCGTTAAACAGCCAAAAGTTTCACATTCTAATTGATGGATGTCACGACGTGAATCTTGCTAGTATGAAAATCTCAGCTCCTGGAAATAGCCCAAACACTGACGGCATTCATGTGCAACAATCGTCCGGAGTAACTATCATGAACTTCCACATTGGCACTAGCGACGACTGCATTTCTATCGGCCCCGGAGCCTCCAACTTGTGGATCGAAAACCTAGCATGTGGCCATGGGCATGGAATCAGGTAAGATGCTACCCGTTACATTTATAGAAGTCTTGAAACTAATTCTGCATTACCATGGACGAGTACTCACAAATTAGTGTTTCGCGTATCGGGAAATAAAGATATAACCTAGGTTTTGTTATAGTGTAAAAATATCGGGTATGTGTATTTTGGTAATTAGTTTTGTGATTACCACTGGAGGTATGTTTTTATATAAAAAATAAAAAATGGTACTTAATTCAGGGACCATCTCTTTATTTCTGATACTCTGATGGACTTTCTTGTAAATAACTAAACCTCGTGTGACTACTACTCTTTAATTTGCAGCATTGGGAGCCTAGGATGGGAAATGCAAGCAGCAGGAGTTCAAAATGTGACGGTTAAAACCGCAACATTCACTGGAACTGAAAATGGTGTGAGGGTTAAGACATGGGCAAGGCCAAGCAATGGATTCGTTAGGAATGTTCTCTTTCAGCATGCTGTCATGGTCAACGTCCAAAACCCCATTATTATCGATCAAAATTACTGCCCTGACCACGGCAACTGTCCCAATCAGGTACTAATAAATGTAATTTCTCTTAGAATGGAAGTGATCGAAGTGTATCTATATTATCTATACTATTTATTAAATGAGAGATCCAAATTTGGTCTCTTGGTGTCCGTTTTTCTTTTTTTTATTTATTTTTTTAACACCACGTACTTTTACAGTTTTCTACTTAAACTCTTCTATTCAGTTTCTATTTAAACTTTTCTATATTTACGGACTCTTAAATTGTCTCTCTCTTCTTTTTTTTAATATCACTTATTTATTTTTCCCCTCAATTTGATATTATCTTATTTAATTTATTCATGATAAAATTATAATTACAGTAAAAATAATTATAAACTAAGTAATAATATAAAAATTTTAATTTAACATTTTTTTGCACACACATTGTGTGTGCAGAGTTACTAGTTTTATATATTAATCGCGAGAGTCAAAGGTGGTCTCTTGGTGTCCGCTTTTCTATTCTTTTTTTAATTTATTTTGTCTCCACTTTTTTTCTTGGGTTATTTTCTCTCTTTTTTTATTTATTTTTTTTATCACTCAACAATATTTTTCTGTCTTATCTTTTCTTTTCTCTAACTTCAATTCTTTTTATTTTATCTTTTTTTATTTATTTGTTTTATCACTTCAAAGAAAATCTTCGGTCTTATTTTTTTCTTTTCTCTCATTTTAATTTTTTTATAGCTTATCTTTTCTTTTCTCACTTTAATTCTTTTTTCTTATATAATAGTCTTTATTTTTTTTGAAAGATAGTATTATTTATTATCTTTAATGCTATTTTACTTATTATAATTTAATAAATATATTAAAAATAAAAATAATATTAATATAAAAATTATTTTTAATATAATTAAATAATAAAAAAATTTATTTGCACATGCAACGAGTGTGCCACAATTACTAGTTCTTAATTATCCTTCTAGAAAAATACTTTTGAAATATAACTCTAAGGCCGCATTTACATTTCACAATTGGGCATGTTAGTGGGCTGTGACATGGGATGCCATGCATTTACTTCGCATGGGCCACACCTCGTGTCAAATGGGCTGGCCATTTCCTCCTCAGACCATTTCCGCCTTCAGCCACTCTATCTCTCATTTTCTAGCCTGTTTTCCCCCCTCTCGATCCAACTCTAAACAGGGTGAAAGCCCTACACCACTCTCACTCTTGCGACCAGCTCCGTCGGTCTCCACATTTCGATGACAACTCCACCTCTCCTTCTCCTTTCACCTCTCCCGATTTTTCCCTTGGCGTCTCTCTCTCTCTCTGTCACTCACACCGCAGCATCACACCAACTCTACCACTAATCGCTACCATCAGCCACTCGTGGCCACTATTGTCTCTACTTCCACATGTCTCCGTCCAACTCCCTTTAATTTCTTCTCCTTCACTTCCCTTTTTTAGACAAGAAAAGATGCAAACATCAATGGCAGCAACTTTTTCCTCACTACCACCGTTAACAAAGGAGTAGATTAGTCTTTCGCCATAAATATAGCAAAGACACAACAAAGGTAAACAAACAAATAAATATTAAGTGGGCCTAAACAGACTTCCCAACATGGTCAGTAAACATATGTTGGATTAGGATCACCAACCCACTCAAACATGACATTCGTAATCCTTTTCAAGAATGTAAACGCGGCCTAAAGGGAGTAGCTAGTTCCAACGGCTGCTACGCTGATCCTTGGTGCTTGCTCTAACACATTGATATAAACATGTATCTGTATGAAAATTACTCGTATAGAAATATCTTTAAAAAATTATATTTCATTATATTTGCATGCGGTCGATCATTTTTTTTAGTCAATAATAATTACATAATTATATACTAAATTTTATTTTTATACACAAAAAACATATTAATCTTCAAATTCATAGAGATCTCCGTATCACGTCATGTCAGGCATGGATCTCATAGGTTAAGCTACATATCTGATACTTGTACCATTCAAATTGTAGTGACATCGGAATACGAATGAACATTATTAAATCAACATTATTAACATTGAAATCAAAAAACCAAAAATAACAGGAGTTACAGATTAAGAGAACGGATTATAGCAAAGATAGTTATTCTTTGAACATGGATTCAGTCCATAGCGGACCAGGTGAAATAAAGCCACTTCCCATATCATAAGTGCACCAATCCTTAACTGAACCAGTCTTGGCAAAGTACACAGAATTTTCCCTGCATCCAACATGTCTCGAATCAACCCAAATACAACTCTCACTTTCCAAGAATAACGCCCTTTCATGGAGGCTTTAACCTCAACTCCTTCCACAACATCTAACGTCTTCTTATAATAAGGAAAACAAACAAGATTTCCCCATTTGATTCAAGTAAATGTTCTTTAAAGTACCTTGTCTTTGCACAAGGAACAACCCTGTTTTGGCCTATACTTGTTATAACAAGGCTCGAATTAACCTTTTCCATGGCGACAAGAGCTCCCTTCAAACTTAACGCATAAAAATTTCCATCAAAACCAACAACATTAGTGAACTTCATTGGTTCCTTCTTGGAGTGGTAAGGATCGACCATGTAACAGTCGTATTTGATCCACTTGAAACCGATGATATTGTAGAACAAAAATGCTGGACTAGAAACTCCAGTCACCACAACCATATAAGTAGGAACTCCAGAAACTAAAGCAGATACAACAACAAATTTGAAAGGGATGTTGATATCCCATTGAGGAACTATTTCAGGACAAACAAAGAAAAGTCGGATATTTTCAAGATGGGACGGATTGGGGCCTCGAGTTATGAGTGAATCGTTGGAGTAGCCGATGAAATGCCCTCTTGGATCATGCCGGAAATGGCGCGATGGATCTTTTCTGTAGAAGATCCACCATCCATAGCCTACTTTAGGGCGTATCTCGATGCCGATGAATTGTGGAAGTGTTTTCTTTAAACAACGCCATTTGTTGGAGCCCTCTAAGTTTTAGAGTTGAATATGTTGTGTTAGAAATCAAGAGGGGGGTGAATTAATGTACAAGCCTTTTTCGACAATTATTGCACAATGTGTGGCTTAATCAATTTGCTAAAGCCGTGAGCTATCAAGCTCATAAAGATTATCAGAGTATCAACGCAGCGGCTAAATAAACTTTCAATGATTCTTCTTTTGAATCACTTTACTTCCACAAGTCTTGTTTAAGACTATTTTCACAGATCAGTTTATACCAGTGGAAAAGATTTTGAACTAGTCAAAGTAAGCTGTAGCTTGTCACAACTCCAAGCTTTAGTGGATGAGCAATGTGTCAAATGCAATGCTGAGATGTTTCAATAGCTCAACAAGTAAGCTAGATAGTTGACTGATATAGTTCAAGAAATGTCAAAGTGTTTGTGCAAGATATTCACAATATAGGACAAGGCTTTAGCTAAGATACTTCATCCACACCACTTCCAAATATTCAAATGACTTAATCACAAGTCACCAATTCCAATAAAAGATATTTCAGTAGAAGCTCAGGAAACTTAGTTATCAGCTCAAACAAGAGCTAAATATGTCTCACACAAGGATAAGCAAGAGAATGAAAGGAGACATGACTTTAGAGAGGTTTAGCCTCTTGGTTGTGTAAAGACACGAACCTACAGAGATTAATCCTCTACCTAAGTCATACGACTTAGGAGTTTTTGAAGGCAACACTTTATTGGATCAAAGAGATACAAGATACAACAAAAGGAGCTGTTTAGAGGCAACCTCTGAAAAATTCACAAGAGAATATCATCTGGAAGAAGACTCTGACTCTGCAACTGCTCTCTGGGTTGTTTCCTCCTTTTCTTAGCCATGGCCAACCATGCTCGAGTGAGTTCCTCCATAAATTTCAATAACTCTCATAAAAAGGGCTTTGAATCTATTGTATTAAGTTCGTATTTTGTCTCCTATTTACAAGTTTAGTATTACTCGAACAAGTTTATTTTGAGGGTTAGTCCACCAAGAATCAGTGAGAAAACAAATTTTTTTTTGGGTATATTACACAAATTTGAATTTACTTTAATGGATAACCTTCCGTTTAAATAGTATTAAATTCGCATAATTTTACTTTTTTATTTTATAACCATTATCCTTACAATGTTTATCCTTATCTTGTTTTACTAAAATAACTACTACTGATATTCAAATAATTTTATGTTTTTAAACTACCTTAATTTATGCGGTCTATTTGGAACTTTCTGAACCGACGAAGGGAGGAGGGAGCTAGTTTAACTCCGAAAGCGATAGTGGAGACTGCGAGAGCTACTATGTTGCACGGTACGCTGATCAATGATGAATTACAGTTGCAACAACACATTCCGGAGGTGAGGGGTTGGTGTAAGCCAGATAGAGGATGGATTAAGCTAAATTACGATAGTGCGGTGTTCTCGGCGGATAACTCCATTGGAATCGGTGTGATTGCGAGGGATGAGGCTGGAAATTGTGTGGGTTGGGAGACTAACCAGCTCCGAAACTGTGGTGATCCTTTGGCAGCGGAAGCCTTGGCCGCGGTGGCTGCAGTCCGTTTGGCTAGGGATTTCAGATGGAATCGTGTGGTTGTGGAGGGAGATTGTCTTAATGTGATGTCAGACTCCTGTGTTCACATTTTAAGGATATTCGGTTTTCCTTTACTTTGGCGTGGTGGCTGCCAACCTTTTAGCTCGTAATGAGGCTTCGGCTTGTATAGGATCTTCGGATTTTCCGTCCTTTGTTTCGGACGTGGTGCTTAGTGACGCTAACTAATGACACTAACTAGTTTTGCTGTGTTGTTGGTCGTAAAAAATAAATAAATAAATAAAATAAAAAAATGCTGCATTAATATTCTTTTTTGACTTCAGGCTCCAACAACCATTTCCCTTAGCTGGCTTTCCAACGGTCACTTTTTGAACATGTGTTTAAGTCTGCAAAACAAGATTAAGAAGATAATAATATGTGCATAATATATTATGATAAAAATCTGAGGCAGAGTATTTGTTCCTATGTGGTTCAGTTGATTCCACATGCTTCCTTTTTGTGTGACATGCAAACTTGGCTTTTTGTCAATCATTCAAAAATAATGATTTCAAAGATTAACAATCTCCCCCTTTTTGATGATGACAAAAAGTATCATGGAGGAATTGAAAGCTCCCCCTCTAAATATGCTCCCCCTGCTTTTAAGAACATAGTTGTGCTCCCCCTATCTTTAAGAGCTCAAGAGAATGTATGAAATATTAAACATGTATGAAGTGATAAGCAAATTAGTGCAATAGTTTAATAGGTCAAACAGAACATTGTTTTATAAGATAAGCACAAGAGGCAAAAAGGAGTAAAAACCCTTAAGTTCAGCCACCTTTGGCTCTCATCTGTTTCTTCCAGATGGTAGCAAACCATAAGTCATTTCTTCCACATCTTTCCCTTCAATTTTAATCAACTTCTTCCATCAATTTTACTATTCAATCTTACCATTTCTTCAATCCTTTATTAGCTTCCATCAATTTCCTCCCTGATCATCATCTCCCCCTTCATCATCAAAAGGGGAAGAAGAGCAACTTCCAAGTTCAATACGAGCCTTGATGGAATTGAGCCTTGATTTGATAGATGAAAGACCAGTATTGAGATTTTTCAAGTTGAGGCACAACTCTTTGAGAAGAGTATCCGATTTTGCACATTCTTGTGCAAGAAGTTCTTATCGTTGAATCAGTCTTGCAATACTGGGTCGGAACCAAGTGTGGCTTTCGGAATTGAATTGAAGATCCAGGCTAAGTAGATATTGAGAATCAAAAGAGTGATAGTGCTCATGATTTTCTTTCCAGTTGGAAGGAAAAGGGATGAATGGATGTGATTTAAGAAGGTGTGTAAGGATCATGAAATATGGAAGTCGCAGACCATTGGTCATGCAAAAATTCATATGTTGA
>JBBMKE010000011.1:8548304-8566353 GCA_037834125.1 Lippia alba | reverse complement strand
CACGTTAAGGCTCAATTTCGGTTATTTCGGGTGTAAATGGTTCGGTTTCGGTCATATGAATGCACAATAAATCCCAATAATTTCCAACACTCATGCCATAAATTAAAATACATATTTTAGTCATATAATCAAGTTCCAAGTTCGTCACACGAAGAAACGAGCATGCGATCAATTAATTCAAGCGCACGTAATTCATTTATTCAAATAATTCTATCGATTCACTTAAGTCACGTATTTCACTTAATCATATTTGCCACGTTGTCAAATAATTCAAATTATAACAATTAATTCACATAAAGTCATAAAGTCCGAATAATCATAAACGTTCAAATATTTCATAGAATCACAATTAATTCACATTGTATCATTTAATCAAAGGAAAATAAATAAGAATCGTATTTATAAATTATTAACTTGCGCACGTTGATAACACATACGACGTACCTTGTACAGCCGAAAAGTCGGGATGTCACACATAAGAGAGGGATTGTTCCAATTATTTCTCAAGAATAAATTTTTGGTTACATCTTTATTTACTTAAAAGATTAGAGATGATTTTGATTTATCTTTATATTTAAATAGATAAAGGGTAGTTTAGTCTATTTGTATATTTTTGTTGGAGATCATTAATAAAAAATGGATCAAGAGATGAATTTGAATGAAATTAAAAATATGAAGACTTATGATGATTTTATAATGAAAACATAAGGATGTATTTGAATTTTTCCGTATGAATGTTATTCATATGAGACAACATAATATAATTTTAAAAGTATTAAATATTATACATTTTCAAAGTATAATTAGAAATAACCATTTCTTGTATTATATATAAAAAGTAGAAATTCAAAAGGAATCTAATCTTGTTGGTTCAACCGTGGGACCGCACCTTACCTTATTGTATTTGGAAAGCAGCCACCACTTCTGTGTGTATTTTTGTGCTCTCTGATGTTAACATCAATGGCGGCCACTATTTCTCACTAACCAAATATACTTTCTTTATTCATTAATCATTAAAGAAAACATGTTCGCGGTTACTATTCCCATAATGAATAATCACAAGCAAACAAAATACAAAAACAGGAAATAAAGTTTGCTCTATTATCCCTAAAGCAATGTTCTTAAAAGTTATGATTATTGTAATACATACCATATAGATTATTCTCTACCACATGTGAGTGGTGGATTATTTCCCAATCGTTCATTTTATTTTTTCCGGGGTTCTGAATATCAACAAAGGTTTCCATCTTTATTTGTTCGTCCAGGGTTGATCTTGAAGACAGAAAATCTAGAGGGATTGTGCTTTGGACAAAAATCTTTGTGAAAGTTTGTTTCTTGTGAGGATTGGAGTGAGATTATCCTGCTGGGAAATTGTGGGTTTTGTGGATGGGTGGATCCTTTTGATGTATCCATTGAAGATTGAGGCTTGAGTTCTTCAATCCAGATTTTACAAGGTAATCGTTTCTGTTCTGTTGGATTCTGAAGTTCAATCCATCAGAAATTTTGTGGGTTCTTATTATAATTGTAAAATTTAGGAGGGTTCTTAATTGCAATTCCAATTTTTCAGCAGAGAAACTTTTGGGGGAAAATACAGAGGGATTGACCATGAAGTGAAGTGTGTATATATGAAACAATAATGACGAAAAACTTATGATGCTGAAATTTTAGAATTTGTTGAGATTTGAACATCCAAGAAAGGAGTCCCTTTATCCGTACTCTGAGATTTCTGTGAGATTATGGAGAAACAGATTAGTTTCCGGAGCCCTACAATTGAAAAGAAGCACAGTTTTCGTAATGGTGGGATGGAAAAACAGTCGAGCTTTAGAGGGTTAATGGAGAAGCAGAAAAGCTTTAGAATAGCAATGGAGAGGCAGCTCAGCTTCGGTGGAGATAGAAAAAAGAGCAAAGATTCACCGGGTAAACGGGGAGATTCTCCTCTTCATCTTGCTGCACGGGCGGGCAATTTGACTAAAGTAAAAGAAATTATTCAAAAGTTTGATGATATCAACAATGGTGGTGTGAAAGATTTGCTGTCAAAGCAGAACCAAGAAGGTGAGACTCCTCTATATGTTGCTGCAGAAAACGGGCATACTCTAGTCGTGGGGGAGTTTCTGAAGCATTCAGATGCTGAGACTTGTTCTATTCCAGCTAATAATGGCTATGATCCATTTCACATTGCTGCTAAACAGGGTCATATTGGTGAGCATTCGATTTTATAGTTTGTTTGTTTTGATGATCATGTGTTTAGTGTTCGATTTGTTTTTTGGATGAAGTGAAATAGGAGATAGTATGTGTTTATGTGTGTTTCTTGGGAAAATGAAATGCTAAATTTAGTAAAAATGGGATATCAACCTGATTTATGGAGGTTTTGGTTGATACGTTTTATATTTGGACCAAATCGCAATCAGAATGTCTTTATTTCGTGCATGATTGTTAGTGGAACACAAAATTGAACTCTTCTTTTATGTTGGTTTAAGAATTAGGAATTATAAGATAGAAAATGTTCGTATTGAAAGAGAGGAAAGCGTAGGATTTGGGTGAGAGAATACAAAACAATTCAAAATTTCTTCCATTTATTAATCAAATTCATTGATGTTTTTATGTGTTTTTTTTGTTAATGTCTTGTATTTTCTGATTTTCTGATACTTATTCGTCATATCTAACGATTTGAACTTCATTGATCTTGAATTAAATAAGTATATATTGAAGGATATATCTCCAGACCATGCTCGACACAAAATGTTCACTATTGTTTCTGTTTTGCTTTTGTCAAAGTGCTCATTTCAGTATATAATTTTTGAACTTCCATTCACTAAAAAGAAAAAGAAAAAGTTTTCAAAACAGGGAAAAATTGCCTGAGAAAATTACTTAATTGATGCTCATCTTCTTTGAAACAACAGATATTCTGAAGGAAATGCTTCATTTTTTCCCGAGCCTAGTGATGACAACAGATACTATCAATTCGACTCCATTGCACACAGCCGCTGCTCAGGGCCACATCGATGTAGTAAACCTTCTTCTTGACACTGATATAAACTTAGCTAAAATTGCCAGGAACAATGGCAAGACTGTTCTTCATACAGCAGCAAGAATGGGGCACTTGGAAGTGGTGAAATCTCTGTTGGAGAAAGATCCTAGTATCGGTTTTAAGACTGATAGAAAAGGTCAAACGGCATTGCACATGGCAGTGAAAGGGCAGAACGTGGAGATTGTGACGGAGCTTATAAAACCCAACTCGTCTATATTGGGTTTGGAAGATAATAAGGGAAATACCACACTCCATATTGCTACAAGAAAGGGCCGGAGTCAGGTTGGTGAAGAAAACTTCTCTCTTTTTCTTTCTTTGTTTTTTTCGTTTAGTGTTCATCTCTATATTAGTATTGAGAAACAAACTTCCCAGCTGAGAATTTGAATATTAGCACAACATATGGATTATCTTATTGAATATTTAAATGTAAACAAGAAATGGATAAATAAATTTATATAATTCCAATTAGGCATCCAATATTACCAGTAACCACCCCAAGTTTGAAATATTACCAAGGATGTTTCTTAATGTCTGAAAAGCCAAAGCATTTTTATACTTTGCCTTTTAATTTTTTGATCTTACTGGCTACCATCTAAACCTTTCAAGTTATTTCAGTTTGACGTGGAACTTCATTCTTTCTGAAAAAAAAAAAAATGTCAGATGAGGTGTTTCCGGTGACACTTTCTCTGACAGGTGTTATTGCTCATGTAGACTCGCCATAAATCAAGAACATTAAGTGATAACTGGTAAAACTTAGAACATGAGGCAACAAATTGTTGAAAAACCGAATATTACCGAATTCCGATGGAAACTGTTTTCCCCCAAACAAAAAATGAAAAATCTCTATACTATGCTGACACAATATTCCTCCCCCTTGACAGGTTGTGCAATGTTTGATATCCACCGAGGGCATTAATGTCAATCCAACAAACTCCTCCGGAGAAACACCTCTCGACATAGCCGAAAAATTCGGCACTCCGGAAATCGCCCGCATCCTAAAAGAAGTGGGAGCGGTTCATTCCAAAGATCAAGGAAAACCCCAAACCGCAGCCAAACACCTTAAACAAACTGTCAGCGACATAAAGCATGACGTCCAATCTCAGCTCCAGCAAACCCGTCAGACAGGCTTCCGTGTCAGAAAAATAGCCAAGAAAGTAAAGAAGCTCCACATAGAGGGCCTCAACAACGCCATCAACTCTGCCACTGTCGTCGCTGTCCTGATTGCTACAGTTGCCTTTGCGGCAATTTTTACAGTTCCGGGCCAGTACGTGGAGAAAACACAGGACGGGTTTTCTTTGGGAGAGGCCCACATTGCTGATAACGCTGCCTTTATAATATTCTTTCTATTCGACAGCGTGGCTTTGTTTATATCCTTAGCTGTGGTGGTTGTGCAGACTTCTGTTGTTGTGATAGAGCAGAAGGCCAAGAAACAGCTGATGTTTGTGATAAACAAACTTATGTGGTTGGCTTGTTTGTTCATCTCCGTTGCGTTTATCTCTTTGACTTATATCGTGGTTGGGGCCCATGAACGGTGGCTTGCGCTTTATGCAACCATTACTGGTGGGACCATAATGATGACTACTATTGGGTCCATGTGTTATTGTGTGGTGCGGCATAGGTTGGAGGATTCGAGGATGAGGAATATAAGGAGAAACGGGACACTTTCACGCTCGTTTTCTTTGTCTATGGCTTCGGACACGGAGATGTATAGCGAGAGGTATAAGAGGATGTATGCTGTCTAGGCTGGATGTGCATGTGTGGGATGGAAGCTTGAGTTGTAAGAGAGAGATTGATTACTTACACGCATATGTATGTATTGAGGTTAGTTGGCTCTATCTTACTATATAGGTGAGATTTGTTAATGATATTGCCTATATTTGATGTAAACATATTGCTTGAAATAAGTAAAGCACGATTTTCGAAAGCCTCGTCTTCTCAGTATATATTCGATTAGACAGAAATTTGTTCTTGGTCCTCGGGGTTTTGCGAGTTAAGAACTTAGTCCTGCAGCTTCACTGATTGTAAATTTGGTCCCAACTCCCTACTAATAGGCTCTTCGTTATCAGCTAATTTAGGTAAATTACAAATTCCCCCTTCGTGTTAAACTAACTGTAAAAACTCCGAAAGAAGATGCAAGAATTTGGAATGACAAAGTTGTTGAGCAGTTGTTTTGATTGCAACTTAGTAAAACATACTTGAACGCATTTAACTGTATTTAGTGGAACAATTTACAAAACTATTAAGGTATAAAAATTGTCATAGTATTACATACTTTAACGCATTTAATTGTCATGATAATTAATCACACTATTAAGGTGTAAAAATTACCGGAACAAAGAAAATTCTTATGGCTAAAGCAATTGCAGAAACCAAATTTGCTGCAGTTTTTCAGCCACTTCAACTTAAATGTAGCCATACAAAACATAAACATGTATATACACTTGTGTAAACTGTCACCCCCAACTTGTGGATTCGAAACAAAAGAATTTGCTATTTCCCAACTTTAAAAAGTTGGCTGTTCGTGACTATATATGTACTTCTCCATAAATTTACACTAAAACCTACACCGAAGAGGGAAAGAAGATAGAAACAAAGATGGTGTGTAGTATAGCTTAGGCTGCTGGCTTCAGATTTCCTGTTCCACTTTTTTTATTCCACTGTTCCGATTCGCCACACAAGTGCATCTCGTAAGCCCATTTTGCACGAGTACGTCATATATCCAAACTGCACGATACAAAAAATGGAACAGGAGATCTGAACATGTGTAAGACATTATTAGTGTTTGGACTTTTCATGGGAACTTCCTGAATGTTTCTTGGAACTGGAAGAATTAGATTTCGAATCTAGTTTAGAAGTGGAAGAATTAGATTTTGAATCTGATTTCGAACTCGAGGAATTGGACTTGTCTATTTTGCAAGTGGGAGCATTAGGTTTTTGCTCCATTGAACTACGCGAACTACCTGAGAAGCAATGCCTTACATGTATCCGATGAGTTTTGGTGTTGGTCGAACAACTTCCTCTTACATTGACCAACAAAATGACTTCCTTATCCCTTGTGTCTTCGGACCACCAGCTTTGTGGAATTCCATCCACGAATTCCTCCGACGTATAGACCTCTTCGTGATGCACCGATACATCCACACCTTGATTGGGGTTGATCATGCCGCCTCCAGGACTCACCTAAACCAAGATTCCATGCATTAGTGTTATATGTAAGACTAACAACTTCAAAAGTATTCAAAAGAGACCAAGACATTATAAAACGGGACAAAAGTCATACAATTTGAACTATGCCCATATTTATACTTCGCATGCCAGAACTTATATTTGGGACATATAACCTTCTCAAATTCACGAATTGTCAACAAACTACGTACTCATAGAAATACCCGCAATTGTATTGCACAAGTTGGGGTGGTAAAGTGCGGAAATGGATGTAGTTCGGATATCTATCCAATAGTACTCATTATTCACAAGCAGGGATAATTATCAACATATTTTTTATAAAATTACTCTTGTATTTACACCAACTTCCCCTGTCAGTATTACAATAAATTTACACTTCAGTTTTTGGCTCACAGAAAAATTCATCAGCAAAATAAAAATGTTGTTTCTGCTGACAAAATCACCCCAAGTCAACCAACATATATCAAATAACAACAGATTAAACATATCTGGAAGCAAAACTCTGATTCAGGTATAAAAAGCATCACAAAAATTTCAAGTAGAAAAGTGGAATGATTACCTCAAGCCACTTTGGAAAACCGAGCGCACCTCTCGGCTGATATTCAGATGCTACTTCATCCTCGCCGATGGTGGATTGCCCTTCGCATAGAATATCGAAAAAGACAATATCTTTCCCACTTATATTCGTGATTCTCATATTGAATGTTTCTTGATTCTGAAGCACTAATTTTTTCGTATTCACATTTGTTTCTGGAACGACACGTAGCGCTTGCATGCTTGATTTAATATCATCGTTAGCCTCGAGTATTTTACCGTATTCTTGCCTTCTTACTGATCTATCAACATGAGCAATGTCCACATTGAACTTGCACCGTACGGGTTTATGATCACTTTCTGTAACGTCCATGCGAGCTTCGTATCTTTGGCACAAACAAGCAAGAAAAATGGTGGTCATAAGTATAATGATTAAGATAAATATATAATACTGTGAAGGAATAAAAGAAAAGATTAAGTTCCATTAGACCTACTGTAATATGGAAGCAACCATAGGACACTCTAAACTGCATTCTTCCGAGGGAGCAGCTCTGTTATCTCTATATAATACTCTATCACACCAAGCTGGGATTCGTTTCTTCTCACCCGAATCATAACCTGACATTTTTAAATTACAAAAATTTAGGGTTTCAAACTATGAAAATGCCCTTCCGATTTCAAAATTCAATTAAAGCAAGAAATGATTACAACAATTCCAATTACTAAGCATGTGAGACAACAAATGTGGGATCATGGTAAGGCAGAGGTAAGTTACAAGGCAGGTGTGCGTAATTTTGAACCAGAAAGGGTTTACATGTGTAATTATATATAGTTACATTGGAGGGTGCTCTAATTAGTGAAGATAAAGGGGGTTACTGTACTAAGAGTTGCATGTTATATTACCTCCTAATCCTGGTTTGCCCCTTTCGAACTTGTAAGTGGGAGGGAATCTGATAAGCGCCTCACGCATTCCTTGGAAAACTTTACCAGCTTTCATTTCTGCTCTTAATTGATCTTTCTCTCGAAGCCAATCAAAGCTTCTTTGAGAAACAAAATCTCTTGCTTCATCGTACGATATACCAAATAGTCGATAATTAAAGTCACCACAGAATATGACCATATCAGCTTCAGCAAGATCAGGTTTTCCATCATCAGGGCTTTTTTCCTGAGCCTTTCAGAATCAAATAAAACAATGTTACTTAGGAATTAGGATCATAAACAAGAAAAACCCAAAAAAAAATAAAATAAAAAGAAAGAGAATATAGATGTTTATGAGCAATAGTCATAATAACAATAATAATGAACGTACATTTTGGGCACGAAGCATCTGAGCATTTGATGAAACACCAGCTGCAATGCAGAGGAGCCAAGGGAAGCCACAAGAATAAAGCAGCCAAAATAAATATGTAGAGAAGAGAAGAGAGCAAGACAAAATCAGGTATGGCAGCATACCGGCAGCATTGCTGAGTAGGTTAGAAGATCGTGTGAACGTCATATTTCTGTATATATGATCGAAATCAGCATTTCGTCTGTTAACTGCTTCTAAATGTGCAGCCAAATGGCAGTTTACGAAACACACTATTCGATCAAATACTCTCAATCTCAAGCCTACACCCCCCTGCAAGTCAAAATCATAGTTTGGTATATTTCTTTGTCCATTCTCTCCTTTTCCCCAAAAATACAGAATGTGAAGATATCAAAAGCACAAAACAACTGGTCACCTTATTACCGATTGCACGGCCTAAGCCACATGCTACAGCCGAAACGTCTAGATCCCCGACATGGGGCCTAAGTGTAGTTCTCACCCTGAAAAGAACGAATTATTTTGAATAAATTTTGAATATGTAATATAAATGTACAAAGCATGACACAGTTTGAACTGTTTGGTGCATATGTGTGGCCCCACGACCAGGTTTATGTAAGAATTTCCCAGAGAAGTATATTAGAATGTGGGACTGTACCATATTGCAATCATTAAGCCAGCCAATTGTCGAGAACCAACACGTTCGAAAGTGGACCCTTCATCCAAAGCCTTGCCGATGTGATCTTGCCACCATTGTCCAATATTACTTCCTTCAAGCCCTACCTAAAATGAATGGTAGCTGTTAGAATATATAACAAATGAATACTTTCTGAAGAAGAGATAATTTACCAAAGACCCTCAGTTACAAGAAACTTGATCCATCATCTATATATTATAATTACAATAACCCCCAAAAAGTACCGGATAGATTATTTCCCAGTTTTTCTTTGTGTAAATGGAGCAACCCACAGGTGTTGCTCCTCATAATACTTAGAGGGCCTTTTTATCTGTAATTAGGGGACACGTCTGTAAGCACACGGTAATTATCTTCAGAAAAAAAGGTTATATTACTGTTAGCTAGCTTACAGTTTCTGGTGATAAATGAATTCTATCAAGGATAGCAATGTTGTAAAGAGCAATAAGTTGTCATGGAAAACGGATGACTACAAAAAACACCTTCAGGTTTGCCTCAGTTACGGGAAAAAACTCTTATGTATTAAAACCATAATTAACCCTCCGCTCCACCCCCAACCGCTAATGGAAATATATATTTAATTATTTACCATATTATCAGACTAAGAAACTCATAAGATGGAAGATAACCTCAAGGGGGTAATTGTAATTTCAAAATTTACAGGAGGGTTCTCTGTAGTTAGAGAAAACCCAAGGAAGTTCTTGGTAATTATCAAAGAAAATAAACTTGAATGCTAGCTTACAGTTTCTTTAGCGGCCGACATTGCAAGAAAACCAGCCCCCATTTCCACTTCTTGAAGCCCGATGACAACAATTCCCACATCCGATAATGTAGAACCTAACCAGGACATAAGAGCATCCTGGGAGGCTCTTCCTTGACCAACATTCCATGTCCCAACCAAAATCCTCACACTTTCAAGCCTTGTATACATAATCTCCCTCTCGGACAATTCCAACCGTAATACTTTATCAACATCGGCAGGTGAAGAGATATTCCACCCCCGAATACCCCCGTGTGTAGCCAAGCTAAAAACAAACCCATTCCCAACAACCAACTTTATGACGGGTCCATTATGGGCGATCCAACCAGCGATTAGTTTCCCTTCAAGATCCAATAATTGAACCATACCGCTCACGTATCCTACCCATATTCTTGACCCATGAGAGCAGAAACACAGAATGCCACAAGGGTGGTGAGTGAAATCCTGCAAACGGTTACCGTTTCCATCCCATTGTATCAAAAGCCCGTTTGAGGAACCGCTCCATATCATTCCATCAGCTGTAAAAACTACGGCTTCTGTTCTCTTACCGTCTTCATTGGAACCTCCCTTCGTCGCTACTCTCCTGACAGCGTCAGCAGCTCCCATTATCGCATTACGGGAACGCTGCAGAAATCCTCCCGATTTCTCCTTTTTGGATTTGGAGACTAATTTGGCATTCATTTCGTCTTCTGCTACTTGATCTTGAGATGATGAGGATGATGATGATGATTCACCGGTTTTATCCGCCTGGCCTTCTATGTTGAATACTTTTAGAAGTTCTCTGGTTCGCGCATCCCTGTATTTTACACAAAAATTTCTGTCAGAGAATGAGTAGTAAAGAGTAGGAATCATTACATCGACATACCCTGATTTTGGCACAATTACACAAAAATCCCCTGGGGATTGAGAAAACTTACCCTATCAAAGAATTTACATCACATATTGATCATTGAATTTTGATGGTATCATGTCAAACCTTGTCAAATACCCTTTTTTATCCTTTCAAATTGTTAATCAATATTTGGGTTTAAACTCATGATTGTAATAGTGTAATGATAAGGACTAAAAAAAAAAAAAGGAATAGTTTAATAACACATAGTTACATGGGGAGGCCGGCGTAGGAGACAAAAACAATTTTAAGAGAATTATTCATGATACATTGAAGTGATATATCACACAGTTAAGAATCAAGACGTCAAAAATAGTTATTATCATTTGATACGCGTATACAATATGTGAATGACAAAGGTACCATATTGAGAAGTATAGAGAACCCACGACCCAAATTTTGGCTCGGGTATAGTCAGATTGCAGACACTTCACATCTGAGGAAGGAATGCTACATGAACCATTAACAGTTGTTTGGTTTTTGAGATCAATACATGATCTCTCCATCAACAAAGAAGCCATGTGTTTTTCCTCAGGCGAAAGAGAGAGACATTTTTCCAGAGCTTCCCAAGGCCACACTCTTATCGAACCATTCTCAGATCCCGACCATATGTCGCCTAAAATCATTAAAAAATCATAACAATCAATTCTTCAATAAAATGTTTAACCGTAAATTACACAAATAAATCTTACAAGGATACAGTTTCTTTTTTACCATAAGGGGAGATCTCAATAGTATGAATTGGTCCTTTATGTGCCTGCCAACAAAGACCTTCTTTGAGACCGTTTTCGTCAGAGAAATGTTGATCCATCTTCCAAGATCTAATTTTACCATCTTTATGACCACTCCAAACCAATTGAGTCCCTCGATCAACAACCATGCATATTGTGGGTGAGGTGCAGGTTGATTCATAAAATGGAGCAGCATCTTCATCACCTCTGCTTGCTCTTCCTCCCACTCCAGTTCCTGGCTTATATGAATCTGAATAGTTCCATACTCGAACACCTAATTCTTGACCGGCCCATAGTTGTGTTTCAGTACTTGTAATGGTTCTTAGAAACTTTCCAACCTATACAAGATTGATAAATTCTAACTGAATTTCATCAATAATTACTCATTTAGAAAAGGATAGGAGTTTCTAAAGATGAAAATATATTAATATGGCATTCGAAACAAAATTGTATAATATGGTTGAAAGAAAGAAATAGGAAGACAAGCCATATATATTGCATAAGATAGTATAAAACGAGAAGCATTCTAATGCTGCCTTTTCATGTGCTTTGCTAAAAATGAATAAATTCAGGACAACTACATGCCATTTAACAAAAAGCAAAGACCAGATGCAAATAAAATACTAAAATTTGCCTTTCCATCCACAAAACTCATATAGCATTAAGAGCCAGAACCAGAACCAGGGCCACAAAAAAAAAAAAAAAAAAAAAAAGAAACAACAATGCCCTCCTCAGTATGCAACCCATTCCTCACAAACACAAATAAGGCATATCAACAATTCCACACCTACACGACAATCATTGCGCCAATAATCCATAAACAGGCCAACAACTACAAATATTAACATGTGCTTGCTCGAACATGATAAGCCAACAGTGTGCAGTAGAGAATAGCCATACTCTTGACTCGAAATACCTGAACAAATTTCACCCATAAATGTATTTCAAGAGATACAACTCTAGTAATTTTCATTATGTGTAATATCGAATTGATTATGAAGCTATTCGGCATAACACGTGCAACTCCTAGCCCAAAATTCAGACCACCAACAATCCAAGCAAAGAAAAACAATTGAAAAAACTTCATCAAACATCTACCTGAGTTTCTCTCAATGGATGAGGCCTAAGCTCCACACAGGGGGGGCGGCTGGGATTCACGGGAGCTCTAGTGGGCACCTTAAATATCCCAACACCACCACCGGTCCCCATAAACTCCGGCATAGGCTGCTGTGAGAGCTTCTCATCCCCTCCGCCTTCCATCCGATAGTTGACATGGAGATCACTCATGGAACCTACTGCAGCACCACAATTGGCAGTCACAGTAGAGTAAGGATAAAACTCCTCATCATCAGAGGTATCTTGGGCGCCCCCAAAGAAGGCACTGCTTTTGGTGGGAGGATTGTGGCTCAATATGCGGTTTTCATCAAGGCTGTGCTTCCGAAGTTGGTGTTGGCGCTTGTGGTGAGTCCCAGTGCTTGTTCTGAAGCAATGGCTGTGGGAGTGAGGCTTTCGGGTCGGAGGTGAACTCGACATTCCGGCTAAGGCCGTTCTGTCATCTTCTTCCAATCGTTCGAATGTTTTTTGGTTATGGGCTGCCTGCTTTCGGCCACCCATCGGGGCTGTCCTCGTGTTTCCTTCAAATCTATCCGTCATTTTTTGGTTATGAGTCCCCATTGAAGCATTTTCATCGAATCTTTCCTTCATCTTCGAGTTGTTTTTGGTCTGTTTTTGGGTCCCTGCCGGAGTATTTTCTTCCAGTCTTGGGCTCGCGTTTGGATTTCGAGAATTTTCTTCCGAATTTTCGTTCGTTTTTGGGTTTTGGGTCGTCTGTGTTCCGGTCCCCGTCGTCGGAGCATTTTCTTCAAACCCTTCATTCGTATTTGAGCTATCAGTAGTCTGTTGTCGGCTCCTCGTCGGAACATTTTCTTGAACTCTTTGGCTCATATCTTGGTTATTGCTTGTCTGATTTCGGGTACACATTGGCGCATTTTCTTCAAATGTTTCGTGCTCCTTGGTATTATTAGTTGTTCGATTCTGGGTTCCAGTTGCCACATTTTCTTCAAATCCTTCCAAATTTTTTGAATTATCGAATGTCTGATTTCCCTTACCTGTGGAAGCATTTTCTTCTAGCATTTCGTTCATCTTTGAGTCAGCATTTGTCTGTTTTTCGGTTCCCGATGTTGCATTTTCTTCAAATCGCTCGCTCTGTTGTTGGTTTTCAGATGTCTGCTTCTGGGTCCCAGCCGGCACATTTTCTTCAAATCCTTTGTTCATTTCTGGACCATCCGTAATTTGTTTCCCGTTACCTTTCTCAGCATTTTCTTTCAATCCTTCGTTCTTTTCTCGGCCGTCAGTAGTTTGTTTTCCGGTACTTTTCTGAGCATATTTTTCTGATGCTTCGTTCATTTCTGAGCCATCTGTAGTTTGTTTTTCAGTACCTTTCTGAGCATTTTTTTCCGATCTTTCATTTATTTCTGGGCCATCTGTAGGTTGTTTTCCGGTATCTTTCTGAGCATTTTCGTCCAATCCTTCGTTCTCTCCTCGGCCATCGGTAACTTGTTTTCCAGTACCTTTCTGAGAATTCTTTTCTGACCCTTCGTTCATTTCTAGGCCGTCTGTAGTTTGTTTTTCAGTACCTTTCTGAGCATTTTCTTCCAAACCTTCGTTCTTTTCCCGGCCACCGGTAGTTCGTTTTCCCGTATATCTTTGAGTATTTTCTTGCACCGGTTCATTCATCTTTGGGTTATGAACTGTCTGTTTTTCGGCCCCTTCTGGGGCTCTACCATCATTTTCTTCTGATCTTTCGTTCATTCTCGGGTAACGCGCAATAATTTTTCTCTATTTTTCGACATTTACATGGGATTAGAGAGGAAAAGAGTAGATTTCTTCCTTTGGAAATCAAGAAAAAAGAAAAAGAATTTGTGAATGTGTTTGGAAAGAAAGAAAAAGTCAAATTGGAAATATGGAAGTGGAAGAAAAATGTGAGAGAGTGAGGAGAGAGAGACAGAGTAGGAGGGTGCCATGGTGGTGGTGTGGCGAGTAGAGCGGGACGAAGGCGAAAGATGCTGTTAATGTACGGATAGGAATGGTCTCATTTCACAAGGTTGGACTTGTGTGTGTGTGTGTGTGTGCGCGCATCTATGTTTCGGGATTAATGTTAATCATAAATGTATGCTTACAAACAAAATAATGTTTGTTGTTTTCAGTTTTTATTTATTCAAATTTGTTTCTTATTTAATATTTTTTGTAAAAATAATGAAGTTGCTTTTATAAAATAAATTAAAAATTAGATTAAACTAAAATTTATTGAATGAGTGTTTGTAGATTCTATTGAAGTTAAAATAAAAATGAAAATTGTAAAAATTTATAATAATAAAATTGGTGAGCCTTAAAAAATTCAGTAGTAAGCAATTTAAGGCAATAGTAGTTAATATTTTTTGGTTAAATTTAATCCATGAATTGTGCTTATAATTTACTCTTATTTCTTTGGTAACTATGACCTCTTGTTATCCCTTTACGCTTTACCTTCTATTTGGTTCGGATAAATTAAAGTAGCATACACTTTTTATTTGTATAAAATAACATAAAATTTTATAAAACTATTTTGGTATAATATTAAATAATTCCATATAATTTTTAAAAAATAAAATTTAAGGTTCGAATAACTGTAAATGAGATTCTACAAATAATATTAAGCCTAGTGTCATAAATCATTTAAGTTTTTTGATGCTTTAATCATATATAGTACATTACTTTATAGAAAATATATGTAACCATTTTTTTATTTTATTTTTTGGTAAAAATGTAAATTTGGTCCTTTAAGCTTGCAATTTTGATAATTGAGTCATGTTTATTTGAAAATTTTCAATTAAATCATGTAAGTTTGTAATTTTGAAATTTTTGATTCTATTTGTTTCGAAATTTGCAGTTAAGTCCTGTAAATTCTAAAATTTTACAATTTATGTCCGGTTTTCACAGGAAAATTTATTAGTTGTCGGAATTTACCACGTGTCTCATTTCTTTGTTGACTTGGCGGGATGACATGACAAAAATATCTGACTTGCACAAAAAAATAATTATACATGTGACATATCTAATAAGAAAAATTAAATAAAAAAAATTATATTTGAACGGAAATATCATGTCGTCCAGCGAAAACTATAAGAAGGTGACTCGCTCACACAGTTGATTCATTTTCAATAGAAAAGAACAGTCAAACTAACTTAGCTAGCAGGTCAATCCCAAATAATTTATCGGGCAGTAAATCGGAGACCGACGACCACAACCCCATCAAAATCCAGTCCAGGACAAGTGAGATCTTCTGGTTTGCGTGCATGGAAACCAACTCAAACAAAGAAGAGTCTGGCTCTGTCAAAATTCAAGCACGACCGGAGCTATATGAATTCAAACATAAATTTAAAATTTCAAAACTTACAGGATTTAATTGCAAATTTTGAAACGGATAAGACCAAAATTGCTAAAATTACAAACTTACAGGACTTGATTGTAAAATTGAAGCAAACGGAACTAAACTGCCAAAAGTGCAAACTTAAAGAAAAAATTGCATTTTTACCTTACTTTTATTCTAGAAACTCAATATATATAAATATAGAGTTATTTACAGCCAAACTCCCCTGGGTTAGGTAAAATGGACAAACAAAACCTTGTGTTACAAAAATTAACATAGGAAACCTTGGATTTTCAAAATATTTGCATGCCGAACCCTAGAAATTTATGGTGTTGGTAGAACACTAATTTTATCTATTTATTGGATGCGATTAAACCTTTTATATTATGATATAGATCATCTCACATCTCTCGATATATCTTTTCTTATACTTGTTTATAGGGTTTTTCATGCAATTTTTATTGTGAACAGGGTTTCGGTGCATATAAAAAAGGGTTTTGGTGCATATAAAAAGTATTAAGCAGTATACAGAGATTTGAAATGACGTATATTAGAATACAAAAGGATAAATTAGTTATTTTGCATCCAATAAATATAAAATTAGTTGTTCTATCAACACCATAAAATTTTTAGGGTTCAACATGCAAATATTTTAAAAAGACAGGGTTTTCTGTGTTAATTTTTGTAACATAGGATTTTTTTGCCCATTTCATATATAATTTTTGTAACATAAGATTTTTTTGCCCATTTCATATATAATACAGAGGGTATAATGTAAATAACTCTACAATATATCAAAGAGAAGGGGATCCCTTGTCTTCTTTATCTTTTCTTGATTTGTAAAGAGACTCTTAGTTATGTGTTTTGAACACAAGCGGATAAAAGGATCCAAATTTGCAAGGTCGCCCCGGTTATTTCTCTCTCTCTCTCTCTCTCTCTTTTAGATGATACTATGGTCTTCTATCCAGCCCCAGCCTCCCTTGAAGCTGTGGAAGGAATTAATCTAAATGTGTTGAGAACAGTTGACAATATTTCCGGACAAAAGGTGACTTATGAGAAATCAACGTGGTATTTAATCTTAATGTGCCGAGAGAAAATGTGGATCTTTTGTTAGCCACACTGGGAATGTCGGTGGCAACTAAACATGATAATATCTAGGTCTTCGGACAATAGTTGGGGCTTCCAAACGAGAGGTGTTTGCAAACTTAAGAGATAAAGTGTGGAGGATAAAATGCTTTCACAAGCGCGAAGAGAATTTCTTATTAAGGTGGTCCTTCAAGCAATTCCATCTTATACTATGAGTTGCTACAATTGTTAGATATCCTTCTGAATGAGATAACTTCAATGCTGGTGAGGTTTGGTGGAATGATAAATCAAATTTTAAAATCCATTGGATAGGATGGGAGAGTTGTGCAAGCGCAAGAATGAAGGTGCATGAGATGGGATTTAGAGATTTAAGAGCCTTTAATTTTGCTTTACTGGCTAAGCAAGGTTGGAGACTCCTTGTGGGACTTCATAGTTTGCTTTATCATCTTCTTCGAGCTAGGTACTCTGTGGGAGAGAGCTTTATGTCGGCTAAATTGGGGTGTAATCCATCTTTAACTTGGAGAAGTGTTTTATCAGCTAGTTCACTCATAGATTTTGGTACCTGATGGTGTGTCGAAAATGAGACTTGTTGTAACAACCCGGATTTTCAAGGCAAGGATGAGACAGGTAAGTCAAGGGTTACAAGAAAGCGTTTATAGCCTCAATCCATTATGTGTTTCATTTCAAGTACATTATGTGCCTTTACGTTTTCATTTGATCAAAATCTTAGAATTAGATCCTTATCACTATTCATTCACCGAGCCAGAACCTTTATGCACTCTTCCTAAAACCTTGGGAAGTTAGATCTTACCATTTCCGGATTCATATCAATGCTTTTAGCATCACAAGACAACATTTGGAATTTGTTTATCAAAAATCCCCTTTAGATCCTAGGTTACTATTCATCCTAAATCGTAGGAATTTACCGGGACCTATTTACCTATCCAATGTTGGATTCATATGAATCCTTAAAAAAATTTATGAATTATAGTACCATCCCCAAACCCTAATTCTCATTAGAACTCCCGTAATATCCAAAACCGGCCGAGAAACCCTATTTTTGCCCTAAATTACACGCTTTCGGATTTTAACGTTTTCTCTATCCAAAACTATACCCATATTGATCCTCAAATTTTTCTATGAATCTTAAGATCTTTTCCAAGTCTTAGTTCAAACCCTAGCTCATTTTATAAATGTTTCCATATTTTCCTTATTTTCTCAAAGTTACTATTTTCATCGTAAAAACTAACTTTCAAACCGTACAACTTTTGCTATACAATATTATATTCAGAACGACCGTAAAATTTTTCTAAGACTCATGAACACCTTCTCGGAAATTGAATCACATCCTAGCTCCATTTTATATATTTTCTCATATTTTCCAAAATTCCGAACGTTTACTACTTAAAATGTAAACGTGTAAACGTTTA
>JBBMKE010000011.1:8524061-8540395 GCA_037834125.1 Lippia alba | reverse complement strand
GCCCTCTGGGCGTATAGGACTACCCCACGAGCGGCAACAGGCGAGACCCCTTATGTCCTAACGTACGGATCCGAGGCAATGATACCTGCAGAGCTCGCGCAAGAGTCTGAACGCGTAGCCTATTTTGAGCTCGTTGCTAATGATAGCAATCGAGCGCTGGAACCAGTCTCGATCGACGAAAAGTGTGACACCGCTTGGGCTCTCATTCATAAGTACAAGGCGACAGTCGCCTCACAATACAACAAACGTGTTAAGGAAAGAACCTTCCTACTAGGAGACTTAGTTCTCAAGAAAGTTGAGGTCTCGAAGCACGTGGGAAAATTGGACCCTAACTGGGAATGCCCTTTTAAAGTCATACAGGTACGAGCAAACAACACCTACCTGCTGGAGACTTTACAAGGCGAGCGTCTACCCCGCCCGTGGAATGCTTGCAATCTCAGAACGTTTTATGTATGAGCATTGCATAGACACCCCTCGGGACGAATTGTATCCCTTCTCAATGAAATGAAAACATTAAGTGCGTATACTTAATTCATCTTTAGCCATTATTATTGTTATCTTAATTTTGGGAAACATGCTTTCCAAGGGTTAACTGGGCTAAACTCCATGTCGAAAATAACTCCACGTCGAAGCATCCACACCCTACTCTAGTCCCTCTCAGATGAGCGGACTCAGTAGGCGAGGGACGCGAGTGAACAAGCTCGATAACCCCATCCTAGCCCACGCTTGCAATCCCTCGACAGAACCCTACGCACGGAAATCCCTTGATGGGTTGTTATTGGATTGCGACACTTAGAGAAATTCTCGATATTTCCCAAGTTCAAGTCATAAATGCAAACATCCACAAGTCATTTTCATCCCAAAGATTTTCTATACTTCATTTTTTGGATAACTCTGGATTTCTTGTTATCGTCAGGCCAGGGTGATCTCGATGAGGACACACCCTCGCGCCCTCATGAACTGTCCGTCGTATTTTATCACTCACCAGAGACAAAGTTTGAACAATTATAAATCATGAATATAGACAAGCATACAGTTCAATACATATGAAGGAAAATATAAAGATTCATTTCTACGTGAAAGCTGGAAAAGATAATTGCCAAGTACAAATCACAAAAGGAAACGAAAATTGTTTGATAACGAAGGAAACATCCAAAACAAAGTTCATATCGGGAAAGATATAAGCTGAGGGTTCAAGACGTAGGAGCATCATTCATTTGAGCATCGGAGGATGAGGGTTGTTCCGGCTCCGGAGGTGCTATTGACAGTGGGACTAAGTCAAGGGGCTTCCCGTCATGCGAGGGATGGGCCCCAACATCCTCTCCAAGCATCTGCTGGGTTTCTTGAGTTTTTTGAGCCTAGAGAAAATCTTCCTCGCACTTCTTTACCAGCTCCTAGAACTCTGGCTCGGCCTCTTCCTCCTCACCCTCGACCTCTTGAATCTCTTCGAGGTTTTCGTCCTTGGCCATGTCGAGGCGAGAGTCTTTGCAAGCGTTTGCTGGAGCCAGGCCCGCCTTAATGAGCTGTCCAATCCCCCTCCAGAAGAAGATCGTAGCATTCGCGAAGCAGTGGATGTTTGCCATGATGTCGAAGGCCCTGGATTTCACGAACAGCTCCACCGCTTCTTTCGGTGAGCGAGCATCATTAATGGCAGCCGTTTTCTTCATCTCTTCGAGCTTCACATTGGCCTCCTTCAACTTAGCATCTCTCTCCTCGAGGGTCTTTTTCAGTTGCTCATTTTCCTGCGTCAGCCTCCCCTGCTCTCGAGTCCACAGGTCGGAGGACTCCTTGAACTTGCTCTCGAGCGTCCACCACTGCTCGTCCATTTGGCGGAGGGACTCTTTAGTCCTCGCGTGATCATCCCCAACAACTTTAAGCTTATCTTGAAGGTATATGCACTCCTTGTACCACTCCAAAGATCGTACATACGGGCCAGCCTCTTGTACTTAGATTTGTGAGCTGCATGAGCCTTGGCCCTTTGTTCCATACTCTTTACCCTCGGGAGCACTTCCTGCGGAGTCAATAAATGATCGAGTGAATTCAGAATGCCAATAAAACTTAAATATAGAGAAGTATAAGATCGAAGGAGGGCGAGATAAAGAGTACTGCGATCAATGCATGACTCAAGTCTCCCGCTATCGCCTCAGCAGTCTGATTGATCAGCCGTCTATGGTCCCCACCAAATTGAGCACGATCGTAGAGGTTCTGGCTCATCAACCGTGAGCTGGGGGCCCTCCTCAGCAAGACTGAGCTATCTTCGGGGTCCGTCCGGTAACGAGTGTCCCCAAGACGATCGAACTTCTAGTATTCGTCCTATTCAGACGAGGACATATCCCCATCGTCGCGCTCGACTGTGCTCGTCTATACATGTTTTCCTTTCCCCGAGACATGGTGAGGGTCAGCCATTCTCTTCCTCTTTCTTGAGGGCTCAGATCCGCCCTCGCCTGCTATATTTCCCTATGCAGCCGGGCCAGTCTCCTCGATGTTTCCCCTCGGCGGGGGAACCTCAGTTACCTTCTCTTCTGTGGCTACCGAGCCCTGAGGATTTGGCTCGTCCACAAGCTGCCTCCCTGTTACTCGTGTGTTTTCCTCTCGAGGGGCCTCCTGCCCTTGAGGGTTTGGTTGGGGAGCCGGCACTGCCTCGAGCGGCGCCTTCGGAAGCCTCGCTAGCCTTATTGCTGCTCTCCCTGCCATGATGAGGTTGATTGCTGCATAGAGAAGAACGAGCGTTAGAAATCTGACCTCACAAGAATAAGACATCAAGAAATGCACCAAGTATAAACATACAAAGGAGAATAGCAGGAAAAGGGCTGAGTATGGAAGTTCAGAAGACAAAGCTCGAGTTAGTAATATTGTTAGTAAAAGTCAGTTCCTAGTATCTAATCGCCGCTCTCCAGAACGAGCGTGGGAGGATTCTGAACCAGACAATGGGGGCTCGAGAGTCTAAAGCGGGACAACACTCTCTCGTCCTTCAAGAGGCCTTTCGCCTCAATCACCATTTTAAATTCCTTCATGGCAGCGGCGACACTCCTCGGCCACCTCACAAATGCCACATTGGGAGGCCTTACCCTAATCAGGGCCTCACCCTCGCCATGAGCCACCCACTTTATCGGGACCCCGAACATCTCCTCCGGACCCGAAACGTACATGAACTTTCCCTTCCAGATTTCCCCATGGGATGTGGCCGGGGAATTAACCATCCTCAAGCCTCGTTTGGCAGAAATGTAGTAGAAACCTCCCTTAGGCGAAGATCTTGACGAACGGGATATTTGGAATAGGCGAGTAAATTTGTTGATTGAGGGTTCTTGGCCCATCGCTTTCATCAGCATCACGAACACATTAATCAATGCCAGTCCGTTGGGCAAAACCTGTGGAGGAGATAGGTTTAGGTAATTAAGGATTGCTTTCATCTCTGGGGGGATGGGAAACCTCAGGCCTACGTCCACAATATCGTCGACATAGACGGTCATCCACCCCTTAGGAGGACTGTTGGCCCGGTCTTCCTTCCTTGGCAGGCGAGCTATCACCCCATCAGACCATGATACTCCTCGCATCAAGTCGTCAAATTCTGTGGCGGTGAGTGTACAATCTATGTCCTCGGGGGCCCTTTCTGTCCTATGGTGAGTAGGACCCTCGGTTGCAACGCCCTTCCCCTTCCTCCTCTTTCTTGGGGGTTCTTCCTCTCCATGCTCGGAAGGACCCTCGTCTCGGAGGTTTATGGCTATAGTCACTGTATGGTATTGGGGCCGCACGGCGGAGTTGGTTACGGGAAGAACTCTTTCCCCTTGACGCATCATTAGAAGTGCATTGTCGCACTGCTCGAAGAGCCCATCCAGGTCCGTAGGTTGCTGCTCGTGCATTCCCCGCACGGCAGCGTCCAATTTCTCTTCCCTGCCTATTCTACGAATTCTGGCAATAGGAATGTCGGCAGAAGTAGATGTTCCCTCACCGCTTAACGTCCTTACCGGAACTGTCGTGGGAATATCGGAATGGGGAGATGAAAGGGGAGACATTTCTTCTATCTCCTGAGCTAGATCGCTGACCTCGGAAGAATTAGGGGAATTTCTGCCAGCCATGGGATTAGGGATTTATGTAAAAGGGAAGCAAGTATGGATAACTAGGGCTGGAGAAAATCACTCTCACGATAGTTAAGTCCTGATCCTCTCAATCTAAAACCTAAGGTTAATCGGAAATCAGAAGTAAAGCTATTTACCTTCGGTGGAAACTAGAAAACCTTTGTCGGAGATGGTAGAAGTTTCAAAGGATTGGGGTGCTTGAGTTTGCAAGAGTGCGTAAAAAATGGGAGAGATTCTCTGAAACCCTATTTATATGTACGAGATATGAACAAATTCAAATCTGCAATCATTTCCTGCCTTGGTAACCGCAATACTTTTTGTAACCACCTCACGCTACCCCACGATCACGCGCCCACGCCGTATTAAATGCGCCTGCAAAACGCAACCTCGGACAAGACATCGTTTAATGCTATTCAGTAGATGTACGTTACATTAATGCTCGATAGATCCACAGCTGTGAAGCATAGACCCTATGTATTCTGGGAATTGCTCGGGGACTTTTGAAATTATACATTATGCTCAAGACCACACTGCAGAATTTGGGGGGGCAAATGATGGCCCCAGAATACACTCATCCCTACACCGTCCACGTGGTATAATCCTGGGGGTGTCTCCCCATAGCTCAACCCTCGCTCTAAATGCACGATCAGGATTCTGAGGCTCGCGGCATACGCCCAGCCACGACTCTCACCAAGCTGTACGGGTGGTCACCATCCTCGCGAGCATCCCTCGAGCGTCCCCGACCCTCGGCACATAGTCACTCGTCATTTCCCGGGTTCAACCCCCTCTGCAAGAGGACCCCTTTCGAGCGTCCCCACGCTCGCTGACTCACCAAGCATCCCCATCGCTCAGGAGAACATTCCCTTAACCGCCGCTGACATAACAGTCTGACATAACCGCATAAAAGGTGATGGTGATATATGCAAGTCACTCTCACGCCCTCACGCTTGGACACGTGTCTAGGGCAACATGGATTCAAGACCACACGGGTACTATTACACATTTACCCTCACCCTCAAACTATAAATAGGAAGGTTTCACTACTCCTTCCTCAAGCAATCTTTTTCTGCTACCTCACGATTTCTTCATACACAAGACACTGAACTGGAACACTCCATTGCAGCACTTTCAAGCTTCTTATAGCTTCATCTTCCATCAACTGAGGTGTTACCCTAGCTGGTAGAATCCATCTCTTTGGGAACCCAGTTCCTGAGACTCTATGCCCATGAAGTCTTCCCTTCTCACACACACAAATAGAGAATGACTTAGTGTTGAACCCTCCATAACCCAATCCGACACCATCAGCTGTGAAAAAATGTAATTTGCTTCATATAGTTTTTGAAATTTTGAGTCGTTTCACCCATCAGTCTTATTCATGTTTGTACAAATATAGAATCGAATGAATATAAAACTCAGAGCGAGTTTACTTTATAAGAATATGTAGGTTTCGTAAAATAAAGACCCATAATCTACGCTTTACTTTAATAGAAAAAGAAATCTGTTTTTTTTTCTTGGAGCCCCGAAATAAGGATAGAAAAAACTTGAATGAATAATCTTGGTTGAAAGTAGTCGCTAAATTACCAATTTTTTCTGGGAGCGTGTTTTTACTACAATGCCCCTTTTTTCTTTCATATTTATATTATAATGCCCATTTTTTCTCCTCTCATATTTTTCTCTCATATTTAAATTTCAGGTTCTGAAAATTTTTCCACTTTCTTTTTCGCATAATTTTTCTACAAGTTTGGATTTTTTTTTCTCCCTCCAATTTCCAAATCTAAGAAATATATTTGCTTCTCTTCCTGGTCACTTGCTCTCCGCCAAAATCTAAGAAATATATGTGTGATGTTGATATGTATATATACTTGCAGATTTGTTCTGATAAATATCATATAATATTTGGATATCATTATTTTAGTGAAACTAGACAAGGAAATATTTGGATATCAATAGTCGTTATTTTAGTGAAACAAGATAAGAACAAACATGGAAAAATAATGATTATAAAATTTAAAAAAAATGTGGGACTATTTAGACGGAAGTTTGTCAATTAAAGTAAATGAGAATTCTAGATATATTTTCCGATTTTTATATTTTTTAACCCATTTATGATGGTTTGCTAACCTCCAAGTAAACTCGCATTCAGAGGTTTACTAACAATGAAGACAATGATTTATTATAGCATATCTGAGATAAATCAATAATAACAATATCATATTCTTTTGTATATATGAAAGAAACATATATGTATACTTATTTTTTCGGTGAATAAAGATATAACATATATGGATACTTTCAAAACTAGAATTAGGATAAACTTATCCTCTAATGATGACACTTCTAAGAAGTATACATCAATTTAATGTATTGAACCCAATATTTTTATCAGACATCAAACACTATGTTGAACGTTTTTTATATTAAAATTTTAATATATTATGTCAGATACTCATTAGATACTTTCCATATTGAAAATATTCTTAAAAAATACACCTCGTATTCTTGTAACGTGAATGATAAGATTTGTTCAGGCAACAAAATAGCAGCTCCAAAAAATACCCAAGTTCCAAATTTGGCTCGATTAGTCAAATCATGATAAAACGTATAAAATATCAACAGAGATTGTTGGCCAATTGAATTCAAGGACCCCTTATAATCGGCAGCCATTTTCAAGAGTAATAATGCAGAGTCACACAAGCATGCTCAAACCAGAGCAAATCATGAGTTAATATCTGAGGAACTGCAATAAGGATCCACAAATTAATTCAATAATTCTTTTATACTGAAGAACATCCTGAAATTTCCTAGATTGCTGAGCAAAATAATCATCTTTCAGCCTCGTGACGAGGCCCAAGCATAACAATGCTACAACCAGACACGACAAAAGAAGCGTCAAACCTGTGCTGTCTCATTTTACTCTCTTTTCCCCCAGAAAATGTATGGACAAATAAACAAATAGAACCTGGTGTTGCCGGCGTCAATCCAGGTAAAAGAGAGTAACAATCTTGCGCATTTGCTTTGCTTCTTGGCATGTTTCCATGAGCAATCGACTATCATGGAATGCGAAACAAATCACTTGCTGCACTTGTGAGATAATATTCATGTTGCACAACCTGCAATTGCAAATAAAAGACATAATCTCAAAGAAACCACTAAAGAATTGAAGTCATCTATAAGTTTTAATGAATCCTTATTTTACCCGTAACACTTGCTAGTCAATATTTAATTTTAAGCTCATGACTGTAATAGTATGCTATATGCCAAAATCCAATGTATGCCCAAGGGAAGTTTTTTGTAATTTCTCCGATCACAAGATGTATAGGCATACCTCAATGTATGCCATTGTAATTATCCCTTAAATAAAATTCGCAGGGGTATGATTAACATACCTGCTAGCTTCAATCAATGGAAGATGATCATTTTCAGGCTTCTCTATTACGTTTTTTACCTGCCACAAAAAAAAACAAAAGGCAAAATCAATAAAATCACAGACTTAGCGGAGGTGGAACAATTATCCTATAATTTTTTCTTACTTTAGAGAGCAATTCTTGACTTTCAGGAGGTTGCTTTTGCAAACTTTGTGGCAATATCACAGTAAGCAGCTCAGGTTTTTCAGCACGAAGAGCTCCTCTTATAACAGCAGCATTAGTGCCTGATGCTCCTGAAGTAAAGATATGGTTTTTCTGCAAAAAGATTGATCTCACATAATCTTCAATTTCAGGAAATCACACAGAATTTGGCAATGAAAATTGAAAAAGAACAAAAAGGATCAGATGTGATACCGTTATGACCAATGCATAACTTAGAATCTCAATAAGTTCTTGGTGCATGAACCCCATGTTACGGGTCCCAAAAAAACCAATTGATCGAGGCCCTTGTTGTTGAATAGCTAGTAACTCCTGTAAAGAAATCAAACATTACAGTGACTTATTGGTATATGGAAATAATACTGTAATTATATCCAATTACACAAATCTCCCTTGTTTGTTCATAATATCACATACCTCCCTTGTAACTTATTTCCATCTTACAGGTAACTCCTTATCTGATTATTGCTTGGCTTTTCAAAATTTTTTTTTTTGGTGTACTTTCAAAATGTTTTTACATGTATGAATGATATTATCTATAAAATATTCAATTTTCATTTAGCTCAACAATTGGAAGCAGGGGCTATAGTTGTAATTTTGAAAATAAGATGGGAGGTTTCTGTAATTACACATAATAATTTGCTTTAAGAGGTAAAAGATGAAAAAACCTGTAGATAGTCGACATCTGGGGAAGGCTTATACTCAGATACCATAACTGATCCAGACCCTTCAGCAACAGTTTGTGCTTGGGTTGGAATTTGAACGGAGGCTTCTTCATCAGAACCAAACATCTGAACCTCATGCTTCTCTCCATCTCCTAAATTGTTGAAGCTTTCATGTGTACTCTTATATCCACAAAGGCACTATACCAGCACATACAAAACAGAGGCCCCTGGTAGTAAATCATTAGTGAAAACCAACTGACGCGCAGAAACATATGATTCAAAACATAAAGATTTTGCAAGAATAGAGACTATATGATTAGTTAGTTTTCAGGCCCGAATAGACTGAAAATTAATGAAATTTTCTAAAACATAGTAAAAAATTAGTATCTGGGTATCGTTATGAAAATCTTCCGAAGGAAATCGGGAAGATCGCAACTTCGACAAGAAAAATTATCCTTATAAATCAAAACTTGAAGACTAAAATCTTATTCTTGTAATATAATATGAAATTTCTTAGTGGCGCGTGGTTTCTATTGTTGAAATCTAAAAGATATAACAACTAACATGATAACCGCATGACACAAATTGCGTCCAAGGTAATCACTTACCCTTTACTAGAATAAGCTGTTGAAATCCCATAACACGTGTAATTATGTGTAGTTTAAACAATACTATCCAAATTAACAAGAAGAACGTTACACGTCTTCAGCAAAACTGGACTTCCATATATGGGATAAAAAAAGAAACTGTGAAAGAAAGCCAACTAAAGGATCACGTATTCAAATTTATGAAAAAGTCGTCGGTAAATCTTGCGAAGATCATATTTTACAACCCAAAAGCTAAAATGCATCAGTTCTTCTTATAGTTGATATATCTTATTAATTATCACTTGGAAGATATGCTTAAGAAGATGCCTAAATATTTCAATTATATAAGAAGCTACAACTTTAATCTGAAATGATATTACAGCAACACATATATCAAAGAAATTAAGTTTCAGAACTTTGAACTTCCTCTTCGAGGATTATGAGCTAAAATCAGTTTCAGACAAAACTTATGCTTCCCCCAGAAAACCCTTTCGATTTCATCTTACGGAAGAACTTCTCTTGCCAAATTTATGCCATACATCTGAGCCGTTTAAACAAGAAATCCACTGTAGTTCAAACTTATCCTCTTTGTTTGTCCAAACACTGCAAATCAAACTATAAAAAATCTCCAGTTGACACCAAAACCAAGCAAAATTGATCATTTCTACAAACAGATGAGGATAAAGCGTTTAATCAATCAAATATTTGCCGTAGCCAGTAAAAATTCAAATCTTTCCAGAATATTTTCATTTCTCCCCAAGATTGTGTTCATGGCAAAACCTCAAACAAAAATCTCGGAGGTCAAAAAGATCCAAATTTTCTGAAAATAAACAGCAACTCAGATCCCAAAATCTAAGGAAAAGTAAATCCATTTCCATAAACCCCACAAGACATCATAATCAACCGCCGAAACCCATCAAAATCACTGGAAAAAATTTAACAAAAACAACAGTGTAAAGGAAAAAAGAACTACCTTGTTTTTTCGGAAAGAGAACGACGAAGAGGCAAATCTTCCGTTACTCTTCGACGAAACAGAAACGGAATAGAAGTGGGTCGAGCCGCCGCAACCAGCAGCAGTTGCCACGGCGGCGGCGGCGGTTCTGAAACTAACGAGATTCAGAAGAGGCGACGGAATCAACCTGAATGAGTTTGTTGTCATTTCTCCCTCGTTTTCTGTTCCTCCCTTTGTTGAAAAGATGCAATTAATGCCAATCAATCTGCTCGGATTTTAATTTTATAATCGAAAGAACGATAGTCAAAGAGAGGACTGGTGTTCAATTGGTTGGATCACAGTTGTTGAGAGAATCTATTTTCTCCATCCTTTCTTGCAACCCTTTTTCTACCTCAGATCTTTTCGACACACACAACACAGGAGAGAGAGAGAGAGAGAGAGAGAGGATATGATTGTGGGAGCTTGGTGTAATTTGTTGAAAAGGGGATATCCTTTCTGTTATGTGCCCTTTTTTGTAGACTTTATTCTCAGTAAAAAAATCAATATTTCAGTGAATTTAGAGTTAATTACAGTGAAGGGGAGACTTGTTTGCACGTTTAAAAAACACTTCTAATATATATATATACATATATATATATATATTTATGTTATGAAATCGAATAATTAATGCACGAGATAAGATAAGAGATAGAGAGAAAATTACTACTAACTAGGTAGTAATATATATATCTGAAATGTATTCAAATTGGTGTACCAAAAATGAACGAAATGCGCCTATTTATAGGCGAAATTTTACATCTTACACAGCAAAAATTACCGTGCATTTACACGTTACATTAAATGTATGTAATAGCAGTCTGACAATGGCATTCCACCTTCATGTTTTGCGGCTTGCCATTTTGCAAAGCTTCAACCGCTTTTGTTGACTCTTGTAACACTCCCCCTTGGAATGTCATTGTAAATATCCTTTTTGTATACATGTTTGGTGTTGCCTCGTTAAAAACCTTATAAGGAAAAACTCAGTATAACAAAAACCTGAAAAAGAAAAGAGAGTACAGCTGCTTATGCTCCCCCTGTTGTTGACATCGGTGAGATCCTCTCATAGATCTCGGAGATGAAGCATTCCAATATCATGGACCTGTTTCTTGAAAGTTGTAGTGGGAAGTGATTTCGTGAAGAGATCTGCTGAATTGTTACACGATTGGATGTATTTAACTTTGATTTCTCCGTTCTTCTCAAGTTCTTGCGTATATCGGAAGAACTTTGGCAATATATGCTTGGTTCTATCACTTTTGATATATCTCTCCTTTATTTGAGCAATACATGCGGCATTGTCTTCGTATATCGTCGTTGGACTCTTATCAATGGATATGCCGCAAGCTGTCAAGATGTGTTGTGTCATTTATCTTAATCATGAAGTGCAATGGTTTCAACATGATTTGAGGAAGTAGCAACGAGAGTTTGCTTCTGCGACCACCATGAGATTGCAGTACCTCCAAGTGTAAATACATAACCTGTTTGAGATCTAGCTTTGTGTGAATCTGATAAATATCCTGCATCTGCATAACCAACCAAAACATGCTTTGCATTTTTAGGATAAAATAATCTCAAATCAACTGTACCTCGAAGATATCGGAATAGGTGTTTAATCCCATTCCAATGTCGTTTGGTTAGGGATGAGCTGAATCTTGCTAGTACGTTAACTGCAAAAGATATATCAGGTCTAGTACAATTAGCAAGATACATAAGAGCCCCAATTGCACTAAGGTATGGTGTTTCAAACCCAAGAACTTCATCATTTTCTTCGCAAGGGCAAAATGGATCTGTTTCTACACTTAGCGATCTCCCAATCATTGGAGTGCTTAAATGGTTTGCTTTATCCATGTTAAAGCATTTCAACACTCTTTCAGTATAAGTTGAATGATGTACAAGGATTACATTTTGTTTATGCTCAATCTGCAAACCAATATAAAATTTAGTTTCTCCAAGATCTTTCATTTCAAATTCATTATTTAAATATACTGCCGTTTCATGGATTTCCTTAGCAGTACCGATAATGTTCAAAACATCAGCATAGACAACAATGATAATATATCTGAATGTTGTTTTCTTAATATATACACATGGACAAATTGGATTATTCACATATCCGATCTTTGATAAGAATTCGTTCAAAAGATTGTACCACATGCGTCCTGACTGCTTTGACCTGTAAAGAGCTCTTTGTAACTTGATAGAACATTTCTCTTTAGGTGTTGATTCTAATGTTGCAGGCATTTTAAATCCTTCAGGGAATTTCATATAAATATCACTATCAAGTGATCCATATAAATATGCTGTAACAACATCCATTAGACCTATTTGCAACTCTTGAGAGCAGTTGCATCCATAACAGGGGAATATATTTCCTCATAATCAATTTCGGATCTTTGAGAAAAACCTTGCGCAACATGCCTTGCTTTATATCTTGTAATTTCGTTTTTCTCATTTCATTTTCGTGCGAAAACTCATTTGTATCCTACAGGCTTCACACATTCAAGTGTTAGGACAACAGGTTCAAACATATTTCTTTTATTCAAAGAATTTAATTCAGCCTGAATAGCGTCTTTCCATTTATCCCAATCATGTCTATTTTGATATTCAATGGTAGATCTTGGTTTAGGATCTTCATTCTCTTAAATAATATCTACGGCATAAGAAAATATTTCATCAATATTGATATCACTTTGATTCCACGGCTTTTTTGAACATAAGTAATTAATTGAGATTTCTTCATTGATCTCACTTTGTGTTTCTTCTGGAACACTTTCCTCATTTTGTGTCTCTTCTGGGACAATTTCTTTATCCAAAAATTATTTTGTGATATCTTTCTCATTTGGTGCCTCTTCTGGGACACTCTTTTCTATACTGAGTTCATCATTCATATTAGCCCCTTTTCTTTTTCGAGGATTCTTATCCTTCGATCTAGGTGGCCTACCACTTTTCAGGCGTGCACCATATTCATGAGCGACACTTTTCTCTGGTTGACTTTTCGGAATCTCAATTCGTGCTGGAGCATTAACAACTAGTATATGCGATTCAGTCACTCGTTTTGTATCTGTAAAAGCATCTGGTAATTGATTTGCAATACTTTGCAAGTGTACAATCTTTTGTACTTCCATGACTCACTGCTTTGTGCGTGGATCAAGATGCAATAATGATGGCCCATACCATGTAATGTCCTTATCCAAATGTTTGTTTTCACCACCGAATTTCGAAAAAACATTTTATTCAAAATGACAGTAAGCAAAACGTGCTCTAAACATGTCACCCATTTGAGGTTCAAGATGTCTTATAATGGATGTGTGACGCCCGAGCGTGGGTCATCCACATCCCCCGCACCTAGACCCAAAATCACATATGAAATGGACGTCCATACATGAGCCCAAGTCTAAGCGAACGGAGACCTAAATGCACACGCTAGGCTAAGCGGATGCTAAACCTATACAGAGCGTGCAAATACAAACAAAACAAACATGCGGAAGCAACACAAGATCCAATCATACAAGGAGCTAGCATATATACAAATGGCTACAAGCCCAAAAATATATACAAGAATATTCATATTCTCCAACTTACAAATTCAATTCAATATACATGCCAAAAGTATTCAAAATAAGTACAAATGTATACAACTCGACCTAGACTCGGAAGTAAAACAAGACATGACTACTTCCCCGCCTAGCTCGAGAAGACCTGCAACTAAAAAGTGAAGGGAAAGGGTCAGTCCAACAACTTGACTGAGTGAGGGGGCTAAACGCACACCCACACATAAATACGTATAGAGCATAGCATAGATTCAAAAGGGGCCGATCATGAACCGATTTGGGTTTTTGCCTACTAAACCATTTTCAAAATGAGATATATATATATATATATATATATACATAAGAAAATCCCAACTCGTTCCCAATGACCATATACAAAAGATACAAAATCCCGCGAGAACGGGAATCCCCAACTTCATAGATTCAAATCATAAACGCATAAATCATAAATTCAAACCATCCTCAACTTCTTGGTGATCGGTAGTCAAACCCTTTCCACCCATATAGATTTATATACACACGGGGTAGCTAACCCACAATGTGCCTTTCCCGGTTATTCACCGAGGACTCAAGACTATACGCCTTACAACCTCACGTATATCTCGAATGGAAAGTGCACAGGGGTCATAACCGGCCACCCCGATGGTCATCCCGGATCTCTCTTAACCACAATCCAAGGGCCCAAAATCATAAAATCATTCCATGCCCATCTTTCAGGGCATACTTGCTAGAATCAAATGGAAACGTACAAGGGATTCAAAATCAAAGCTCATATATGCTCATACTTATACCTTTTCATAAAATCCGAAGGTGTCCACAAAATCATACTCATATCATAAACACTCATATCTATACATAATAGCAATATAACGCATGTGGGATTCGAATTCAATTAACATAAAGGCCATAAGGTTTCAACTATACAAACCTAACCCGCACCTTAAAGCAAAAAAGAGAAAGAAACGGATCGGAAGGAGCAAAGACCACCTAGACCTCTGGTTCCTTAACCTCTGGAGGTAAAGTTGAGACAAAGAAACACAAACCCAAGACTTAGACTCAAATATGAACCAATTAAAAGATCGACAATGTTCATGAATGTGATGGATGCAATAAAATGCATAAACGTACCATAAAACGCATAATGAACCATATCTCTAATAAATGATACAAATTCATACCAAATTCCAAAACAATTCAAGATAACACACATATAATCATATTAGAACAACTTAGGAGTCATATTGGGGGTGAGAAAAATGCATAGAAGCCATAAGAAACGAAGAAACGACGAAAGAAAATAGCCTGAGGGTCTTGACTAAACCAACGGCTGTTGGTTTCTTCCCCTTTATTTCCAATGCCATTGAATCTATGCAGTAGAACCCTACTATGCACTGCCATTCCAACGGCTGTTGGAAACCAAGGCCAAAATTTCAATGGCCATTGATTTCACCCAGGCGTGCAAAAACCTTATTTCATGTAATTCCGGCCAAAAACAACACCAAAGCATGCTTAAACACTCCAAAACCAATCCAAATTCATGCATAAACTTTATAACTCATGAATAAACATATTAGACATCATATAGCATCAAGGGATCACGAATTCATGCGAGAAATTCCAACGAAACACCCAAATGCGCACAAAAGGCCTCAACCGGCAATGTTGCATTCTAAATGGCCAAAATGCATTCAAAACTCAACTTAAATGAACCAAAGCAATCAAAACTCATCTATAACACATATTAGCATCCAAATGTCACATTAGGGGTGAAGGGGTCCAAGTGATCAATCAAATTTCCAAGCCAAAACTCATCAATCATGCTTCAAACCTTCATATATGTACATATCTTCACCAAATGAGACCAAAACTCAATCATACATGCCAAAATCCACAAACCCACATTTTCCATAATGCGTCAACTTCCTAACTCAACCACCAAGCTATGAAATCAATAAATACCCTAGGAAAATAGCATTCAATACACCCATACATGCATATAAATGCAACAAGAACCAAAGAGATGCATCATACCATCATATGCCAAAAACCCTCCCTATTCATGCTTCTACTCAATATCAACCTTCCCAACATGTAATCCATGAAATATGCACATATAGGAGGTCACAAGAACACAAGAAATCCAAAAACATGCTTATCAGGAAGAGAAAACAAGAAAAACAAGGTCTTGAGCTTGGGGCTTGGAGCAACAATAGAGGAATTAAATTTGGGGAACTCTTTTCTTCTTCTTTTGGGTGTGTGTGGCATGGGATATGAGTGTGAGCGGGAGAGATACTGAAAGTTTGATCAAAAAGGGAAGAAAAGTCTCCAAGAAAGTATGGCCGTGGGTCCCACTCAAGTGTATTTTGTACGCAAGTGTATACGGGTTGATATTTAGGTGAAAACGAGGTTAAAAAAATACGTGGTTAGTCTCATTGAGTCCATTTCATTGAATTGAATGCAACGAAGGTGTTGGAACTCGAACCCGAGTTTCCTAGATCAAGAAACGACTTAAGGACTCAAAAGGTCATAATTACCGAATGACCCAAAACATTTAAAAAGCAATCAATTGAGTCCAAACTAAATTACACTGATGCCCAAAATAAGTTTAAAACATTCAAAAAGGTCCAAAATTCATATAAGTCACGTTAAGCATGCTCGGGAATCAAAATCACAAAAATGCAAATTAAGCGATTAATTAAATAATTTAAATTACGCATAGATTCAAATTGTCCAAGTATTTCAAAAAAGAAAGAAAATAGGGATGGAATGCAATAATTAAGTATAAAAATAAATACAAAATAGTAAATAAACTCACACGTGGTACAAACCTGTATGTGCGAAAAGTCGGGGTGTCACAACCTCCCCCCTTAAAAAGGACTTGTC
>JBBMKE010000011.1:8501665-8523961 GCA_037834125.1 Lippia alba | reverse complement strand
AAGTTGAAGTTAGGTAAATCAAGAAATAGCTAGGGTTTAATTAATTATGTTGGCCTAGCTAGCTTTATTTGTAGAACCTTTCCCAAAATATTAATCTGCTTATTAGGAAAATGTGCTAACAATTTTATGCATCAAGAATTTGTATCAATGTGGCACATCGGGATTACGACTTTCTATTTCAACTGTGTATTTCATCTCCGATTACACTCACAAATACATGTTAGACGTAATATTAGAGGGTTCAGATTTAAAGAGAGACCGAAACGGTGAAATCGATTCGGAAGGATGACACGTGGAATTAGGATCTTGAAAACCATGCAGAAGCATTGTGCACAAAGATAAGAAATGTGATGGCCCACTGTTGCTTCATAATTCTGTACACTTGATGGATGATTTGGGGGCATATTTTTTCTTTTAAAAAAAATAATTTGGTATTATGTTCATGTATTTTCAGAGGGAATATACTATGATGCTTCGCTAATCACTATCATTTATAACACCAATTAAGGACAAATTTGACATATGTACTTAGTTCTTATGTAATTAACAATCCCTTTCAATAATAATAATAATAATAATAATAATAATACAAAATTATCGTGCATGGCTGTTTATTTCATCTAGATCGAGTATTCTTAAAAAAATCTGTACCGACGTATTTAATGTTTGAGAACTATAAATGTGAGAATCTCACGTGCATGTATTATTCTCTATGTATTTGTTTTTTCTTTTATATTTTTTCTATTTGGAGGGGGTGGGGGACATATTTAAGCTTATTCCTTTTTGTGTTTGTTGATTTTCCTTTTAGCAGATTAGGCTTTTGTAGTTGTGTTTTTGTGGTATGATGATTGGTATTTGGTAGTTGTCCTGTACCACAAACCCAAGGGAAACTATTTCCTTTTATCGTATTGGTGCCTGCTTAGACAAGCATCCAGTCATTTCTGATGCAAGCACACTCAACCATCCAACACATAAATAAAAATGAACCAAAAATAAAATAAATTAAATTAATACTCTCAATAGATTTATTTCTTTTACTTCCAAGAGGAAATTACACTTTCAACTCTTACAATACAATATATATTATCGATCATCTGATGCTACATAACTGCGAAAAATCTATTATTATTATTATTATTATTATTATTATTATTATTATTATTATTATTATTATTATTATTATTATTATTTTCCGTTGCAGTATTATCATCAATGTCGGGGCTTAAAGTTGCCACCTCAAAATTGGACGACAGTATGTATTATTTATCTCTACTTTTTGGATGATCATAAGTTTTATCATAATATGTTAAGTGTTAATGTTATCCTACTTGCATAACATTCTTTCACTTCATGCAGCTGCAGTATTAGCACTTGCTTGTGTTATACTGGTTGGCCTTTTCGCCGTGCAGCATTTTGGGACACACAAAGTCGGCTTCTTGTTCGCCCCCGTAGTTATACTTTGGTTGATATCTATTTTTGGAGTTGGGCTATATAATATAATACATTGGAACCCAAGAATTGTATATGCTCTTTCCCCACATTACATTGTCAAATTTTTTCATCGAACCGGCATAGATGGATGGCTTTCACTGGGAGGTGTTCTACTGTGCATAACTGGTAAATAGAACTGTTTACATTTTGGTCCCTATAAATATATGTATATTAGAAGTGAGGATGATATATTTTTTGACTTAATGAATTTAGTTGCCCGTCATTAGGCACTGAGGCGATGTTTGCAGATCTCGGCCATTTCAATGCATGCTCGATTAGGGTAAGCCGTTATTTTTTTATTTTTTAATGCATTGATGGATGCAAGATTAGAAATGGGTTGTATATTTGTTGGTAAATTATCTATAGTTGCATGGTTTTGCAGACTGCATTTGTGTTCCTTGTGTACCCCTGCTTGGTGGTGCAATATATGGGTCAAGCTGCTTTTCTGTCGAAAAATATCTCTTCGATTCGAAATAGCTTCTATGATTCGATTCCGGGTTAGTGCTGCTTCCATCAAATAATTGTGGTTTTATCGGATCATGTTCTTTTCCATAATTATAATAACCTCCCCCATTACTATGCACAATTACACAAATATTCCCTCTTGGTACCTAAATTGCACAGAGGCCTCTTGTAACGTCTTTACAACGTTTACTATTCAAATTCCGGTGACCTTTTCTTTAAATTAATTCCAGCATGTTTTGATGATTTTATTCAAGTTTCTTGAAAAAAAAAACTCCAACTTTTATTAAATTAATGATCAGAAGGAGATGTTTGTAATTGTGAAACAAAGAGGGGAAGTTTGAGTAATTACAAATAATCACAGGGGAAAATCTTGTGAAATTAGTTATAATATTGGTTCTTGGTGCAGATCCTGTACTTTGGCCTGTTTTTATTATCAGCACCCTTGCGGCTATTGTTGCCAGTCAGGCTATAATATCAGCCACATTCTCGATCGTTAAGCAATGTCAAGCACTTGGTTGCTTCCCTCGTGTTAAGATTGTCCACACATCAAAACAAATCTACGGACAGATCTATATACCGGAGATTAACTGGATCCTCATGATTCTTACTCTTGCTTTAGCTATTGGCTTCCGCGACACAACTCAGATTGGCCATGCATATGGTAATGAACTTCAATTAATCCGAGAATTATCAGAGACATTTCAACCTGTTGTGTGTGGATTTTGTATTTTTATTTTGTTACTGTTCAACTTTTGATCTGTTTCTATTTCCATCTGCTAGGTCTCGCTGTTCTATCCGTGATGCTAATCACAACCTTCCTCATGACACTCGTCATCATCTTCGTCTGGCAAAAGAATGTCGCCATTGCCCTCATTTTCCTCCTATTCTTTTGGTTCATCGAGGGGAGTTACCTCACGGCTGCTTACACAAAAGTCCCTGAGGGCGGCTGGGTCTCCCTCCTCCTCTCACTCATCTTCATGTTCATCATGTTCGTCTGGCACTATGGCACCCGCAAGAAGTACACCTTTGACTCCCACAACAAGGTCCCCCTGAAGTGGATCCTTGGCCTCGGTCCGAGCCTAGGCATCGTTCGTGTCCCTGGCATAGGCCTAATCTACTCCGAGCTCGCGACTGGGGTCCCACCCATCTTCTCCCATTTCGTTACCAATCTCCCGGCCTTCCACAACATCCTCGTCTTCGTGTGCGTGAAGTCCGTCCCTGTACCCTACGTCGCCCCCGAGGAGAGGTTCCTCATCGGACGGGTCTGCCCGCGGCCCTATCGGATGTACCGTTGCATCGTGCGGTACGGGTACAACGAGAACCAGGGGTACGACGGTAATTTTGAGAACCTCCTAATCCAGAGCATCGCGGAGTTTGTCCAGATGGAGGCCCGCGATGAGCCTGAGTTCTCGAGCCCCGACTACGGGTCCCACGACGGGAGGATGGCGGTCATAGGCTCGAGGCAGTACTCGCCCGAGTCTACCCTAACAGAGTCGGAGGTCGAGGAACTCGATGCGGCCAGTGCAACGAGCCGAAGGTCGAGCATCCAAAGCATGAGGCAGCCGGCGCACGACGAGGAGAACCCTCAGGTGAGGCGGAGGCACGTGAGGTTCCAACTACCCCCGAATCCGAGCATGGATCCCTCCGTCAAGGAAGAGCTCATGGATTTGATACAAGCGAAGGAAGCTGGAATCGCGTATATAATGGGACATTCGTACGTGAAGGCGAGACGGTCTTCTTCGTGCTTGAAGAGGCTGATCATCGATTATTTCTATGCTTTCCTGAGGAAGAACTGCAGGGGCTCGGCTGTGGGACTGCACATTCCTCAGATTAGCCTAATTGAAGTTGGGATGATGTATCATGTCTGAGTTTTGAGGGCATTTCTCTTCATATATGGATGGGGGAATTACACGCGCATATAGTTGAATCTAGTAATCATCCTAACTCCATAATTGTTTATTTTAGATCTTTAAGTCGTTAGGGAAGGTGAAGCTAGCACCCGAGAAGTGTGTATCGATGAATGTATATGCCATGTAAATGGGAGTCCAGAGACTTTGAGAAGACATCAATTTTGTATATCATTCTCGATAATTGCATGTTTAGTGCTCTCTTGTTGGAGAGAAAGGTCTGGTTTTCCATCATTTAATAATAAGTTAAAACCACTTATTTTTTATTTTTAATTATTAAATTTTCTATTATGTAGTTTATTTGACTAAATTACCATGAAAAAATAGGAACGATCAATATTTTTTTTCTCCGTAAGAGTGATAAACCATGTATACTAAAGGTATTGTGTATATTGAAAGTGTTGAATTTATATATGTATGGATAATGTCGTAAAACATATTTTAATTTCATTTAGGGGAAAAAAAAAGGTGTCTATACGAAAGATTTTATTTTTTGCTGATAAGACTATATAACAAACAATATCTTAACTTAAAAATTATATAAAATTATTTATTGTTAATTCCAAACACTTCATGTGAAGATTGCTAGTGTGACTAACACTGAGCAATGATAAGGAGAGCATCAACAATAACAAATGTTGGTTTTATACAGAACAGTATTGTTTTGCTAATTGGGTAATTGATGATTCTCACCTAGTCTTGTATATTTTAAGTTTCATTAATGGTGATAAAATGATTCTTGGACCTTGCGTGGGGCTGACTTAGGTGATTTACATGGTATATGCAAGAATCAAGATTGTTCGATGTATAGTGTGATTTGTTTCGATTCTAAACTTTATGACATTGATAATGATATTAGCAATTGACAAGGTTGGTATTGTTGATTATGTAGGACATTCAGCGGTGGCATGGGAAGGATTAGTTGGGTAACAGAAGCTTCTGGAGAGTTGGGTTTGTCCGTATTTTATTGCCTTATAACCCCGAATTAATTAATAGTATGTACTCTAAACGTTGCTTGTAAATCCTTTGTCAAAATGCTAATGAGACTATGGATCTTGGTGGGGTCGAAATGGGTTATGTTTGGTTTTGGTTGCAGGAGAATTAAGGACATTTGGTGTAGGGACGAGGGTCGCCTTGCGCGTCTAGTATACAACTTTGGTATTGACGCGTATTGTCCGACACCAAACAAATAGTATTAATAATCCTATGGATGCGAACAGGATAAATGTGATTAATTGTTGTCAGATGTGCCTCTTGTCGGCGTGCATCGACCTTGCCCGGAAGTTTGGGCGCCTCATTGGGAGGCAAGCGGATGATCCGATGAATTTGCTTAGCATGAGAGGTTGGCTTTTGCTTCTTGGTCTTATTATTATGGCTGATGATATTTTCAATAATGCATGAAGGTTCTGGAACATTGTCCGATGTACTTATCCTTTTGTTATTTTCCGTGAGCGCTCGTGTATGAATAGCATTAATGATCCTTGGATCATTAATAATTGTATTCGGTTTGCTTGGTTGATACCTACGATGTGGGGGCCTTGTTAATAACCCTACGGTTGTTTTTTGTTGCTTAAAAAAAAATCCAGAACATGGTAGTTTGCATGGGTGAAAGTTTAACTAACGAAATATATGGTTCAACCATTTAAACCTTAACAGAAATGAGTCAGGTGAACCATTCTGATAAATAAATTACATATTTTGGCATATGATTGATTGAGTCAATAAACGTGAGACCAAACTCGAAAGTGAAAACTGTAGCACCAAAAATAATATTTTTTCTCCATGATAACTTCAAATATTCGTGATATGTGTTGTTTAGTTTGTAGTTTATTAAATGATATTATTGTTCATAATTTGAAATAAATTTTTTATATAAATGTTTTTATATGTATAATTTTTTTAAATTAAAGTGATTGATTAAAATTGTATCATGTTTATTTAATTACATTAGATATTATTAATTTTTAAATTTATTAAATAAATATAATAATAAAACTTATTTAAAACTAAATGATTAATGAGCTAAGTGTTGATTTAGCTAATAATAATGGAGTCATGGCATTCCAAAACAAATATTATTTTATCAAAGGATTTTTTCCTTTTAAGATTTGAGCTGTGCAGAAAGGAAAAAGGACAAAACCAAACTCAACTATTATTTCCTTGGGACCGTTTAATTTATTTTGTATGTAAAAGAATGGTCTGTAGATTTTAATTATTTCAAAGAATTTTCAGAGGATAGTCCCATCTGGAATAACCGCATTCCTTATAATCACAACAATTCCTCCTGAAATGAAATATCCATTTGCTTCCATGTTCCCTTCTTGTACATTGTCTTTATTTATAATCTGCAAAGATAAATAAATTAATACAATGTCATAAGATAAGTTGGCAATATCTACACTGATGATAAAAAGATTTTGGTAACATATAAGTTTGGTGCTATAATAACACCCTAATTCCAAAATTATTGAGATTGAGGTAAAAAGTGTGTATATATTTTGACATAAAAAATGACAGTTAATTTTGAAATTCTAACGGTTAGATATGATTATTGAATAAATATGAGCAATTGTTGTATTATTTATATTGACTAAATATTAGGAATTACCATTAAATAACATACAATACGTAATAAATTTTCACACTCCATATTTTGTGTGCTATTTGTAGCGACATACCTTGACATTTTTGCCAATCCTGGCATTCTTATCGATTATAGCCTTCTTTATATGTGAACCTTCACCTATTCCAAGAGGAATGCTGGTGCCTTCTTCACTCATAGAACTCTGCACATATCCAGGGAATTTGGACTAAAATTTCAAATATTTTTCAATTATAAAAAAATTGACGAAAAGCCGGAAAAAGAAAAGAAAACTAAAATGAAGACATCGTATAGAATAAATTTGCTTTTTTATTTTCTATCCAGTTTGGGGTAGTTAGGGAATCAATAATGATTCTCTTCATTAAATAATTAAAAAAAATCATTATTTCCCCTTTTCAAGAAATTCTACATTAGCTATACTTACATGATGATGATGATGATAGGTATCTGATCCCATGATAATTGAATCCTCAATCACAGCATCATCTCCTATTCTTGTCCTCATACCAACTACTGTGGCTTTTATCCGGCATTTCTGTATTTAAAACAAGCACCATAAATATGTAAAAAAATTAAAATTAGCTTCAACTATTAATCTAAGAACAATAATGGAAGAAATGGATTTTGGTTGTTTTGTCAATATGCTGTTTCTTACACTAAGAATGCATCCATCTCCGATGACGGAATCAGTTATGACAGCATTGGATACAAGAGTCGGAGGCAGATGGCGTGGCAACGTGTACAGAGGTGAATCTCTATCATAGAAGCAGCTAAACAAGATTCGATGTTTGATTAAAACAATGTAAGATCACACAAATATTCATCTGAATGCTGGATTAAAATCTTAATGAAAATGTTTTCAATGAATATTGTTCAATAACCGACAGAAGGGGACAACGGTAAGGTGAAGATAAGTTTCGGGGGAGGTATATGTAATTTGGAAACTAGTAGGGGAGTATCCGTTATTTAAATGTACTAACTCGTATGCTTTGTTTGTTCTCCGAATGGTTTCCATGTTTGCCCGGTAGTATGCCGGAATACTCCTCATATCCTCCCAATATCCATCAAATTTATAAGCATGGATCTATCAAGGATAATTAAAAAAACAAAAACAAAAACAAAAACTAAGTATAGACAACAGATATAGTGTAAGATTAATGAGATTCAACAATAAGAAGAGGTTCTGACCTTCATTCCAAGAGCAATTGCTCCTGGGATCACTTGACTTTTCAAGTCATTGACAGTCGGAAGATATTCAGTTAGGAGCTTTATCATTATATCTCTATTGATAACATAAATCCCCATGCTCGGATAGCTAAACGTCGCATTATGATCAAAATTTACCTGAAAAGGACATTTTTTTTAAAATTCATTTTACATTTTTTTCCCTAATATTTCCTATAATTAGAATTTAGAAGAATACAAGAAGAAAGATTAGTAAATAAAAGGGCCAAGTATACTAACACACTCTTGAGGTCCCACACAATTACGCAAACTTCCCCTGAGTTTTGATGAATTACACAAACTACCCCTATGCAGAATTTATATTACATCTAAATAAATTAATTTGTTATTTTAATCAAGAAATTAATTTTGTTATTTTAATCAAGACATCTGCAATTCCTTCTGAATACCGTTTTCGAGATGAAATTTACCAGCCAATATTTGATTTTAAATTCAGAACTATAATAGCACGCATTAGGCCAAACCTCGAGGTATGCTTGTGTAATTATCCCTAAATACAAAGAAACTCAACTGATATGGGGTTGATGAGAACTGATTCTAGATTCTGCCTGAATTCGAGCACTTGATTTTCGGCATTTAGTTTGAAAATGCCAAACCCGAGATCCTCATCATTGGTGGCTCGACTAAAGAGCGAGACGGTTATATCGGCATCGGCTTTCCTGTGGGAATCAATGATTTTCTGATAGTCCATTTTATAGAGATGATGTCCAGGAAGAACCAAGAACTCTGAAACTGGATACTCCTCAAGAACCCACAAACATCTCCTTATAGCATCTGCAGTTCCCTAAAGCACAACAAAATAACATTCATTGTTTTTCCTTTTGTAATATTGAAATTTAGCAAACTAATTTTGAGTACCTGAAACCAGCCATTGTCTTCCGGGCTCTGATATGCTGCAATGACTTCGACGAATCCCTCCTTTGAGAGACGTGCCCTGGAATAAGCTCTCGAAAGGTGAGAATTAAGAGAAGTCGAGTTGAACTGCGTGAGTGCGTATATCTTGGTTATGTTGCTGTTGATGCAGTTGCTCACAACAGCATCTATTAGCCTGTAATTTCCAGCTATAGGAATGGCAGCTTCTGATCTTCTCTTCGTCAGCGGATACAACCTCGAATGCGATGACCCGTCCCCGAATACTATAGCTGCAACACTCTAAAAATAATGAACTCTTCACATTCTTGATATCATATCATACATATCTCCCAATAACTAACCCAAAAAAAATACAGAATCGAAGTGATGATACGAATGTTGTCGCCGGTTATATGTATATGTGTTTAGTGACAATAATTTTAGATGTGTCGCCAAATGATTCAAAAGTGACTGTTTTTGACATTGCAGGTATAGTGACAACTCAAATGATACGAATGTTGTCGCCAGTTATATGTAGTTGTGTCCTCAAATGATTCAAAAGAGAGGTTTTTACCGATATGGGTATAGTGACAACTCTAACTCTAAGTGGTGGTTATCTATGGTTTGCGACGGGATATCTATGCTAGGTTATCGACACAAGTGTGTCACTAAATGTGAATAGCCACGTTTCAACCCGTTAAACATCGTTTTCGTCACTAATTCATGTGCATCAAATGATTCAAAAGTGACATTATTTAGCGACACGAGTATAGTGACAACTCAACTGGCGATTATGTATTGCTTGCGGCAGAACATACATTCACTTTGACTAGGTTATCACCATTAGTGTGTCACTAATTAAATGTCACTGGTTACAACTCAAACTGTTGAACATCTTTTCCGTCACTAATTATATTACAAAAATCGTTTTTACTACAAAACAATTTTCTTAGTATAATTAGTCAAAACTTATGTTGTAACATGTAATGTTGTATCACTGCACCAAAAAGAAAATGTTATATTATATCTAACTTTCTGTTTTCTTGCACCGAAAGAAGATGTTTATTCTTTCTAGGGCAATGTGGACGCAAGAAAACATTAATATGAAAATTACGCAAAGCTCCCCTTAAAAATTTAAAATTGCTCTTAATTCTATAACTTATCTCCACCTACATTTATACCATTACGTCAAAACACATACAGTCAAATACCGTAGATCAAATTTTTAATAAATCTTGAAATTTTAAATGTTTTTGAACCAATTAATTCCACATTCTAGCTGTTATTTTTCTAGAGAATACTCTTCGTAAGAAATAAAATGCATGAAAACATCTGATTTTCTTTTTACTGTTAAACTTCTTTTTTCTCTAATCGGCTCAAACCACTAAAATCTTAAACTACATAGGCAGCTGCATTCTCTAAGAATGGAAAAGATAAATTCATGCATTTCCCTGAATTCAAACTCTTAATTACGCGCGATAATGAAAGAAAACATGATGATTTATGTAGAAACAAATTAAATGCAAATCACCTGGTTTGCCGGAGGAAACAACGAACTCGGGCAATCGGGCTGCTGTGAGTTCTTCGCAAACAAACTCGACCCGAGTTCTGCGCCCGGTTTGATCGACCACCGTGGGAGCCTAATACTTGAACAAGAAGAAGAAAATAGAGACATTATAATTTATTGAAGCACTTGGCTTCTATTTGATTTCCTTATGAAAAGAATGAGACTGTATTGGTTTAATATTTCTTTGATGATTTCTTCTTCTTCTTCCTCCATTATTGTTGTGTGGGGAATTTAATAAGGAAGATTAGAAAGGAATATTTAGGTTTCTTCTTCTTCATGGACACAAGAAGGGATCTTGCCAGAGAACTGCTCTTCAAAATACTATATCAAATATTAATGCTACATATTGATATTAGTGATATTTTTTGATACATAACTTGAACCACTTTAAAGTTAGGGACAGCATATTCATTTTTCGACACATTTTCTTAGTCCTAAATTACATGGCAAGTGGGCTTCTTAAGCTTTTGTAATAAGCTTCTCAGGCTTTTTGCAACTTTTACTATATATTTTATGAATTTATAAAGGTATAATATATCTATGTGTTTGTGTGTGTGAGCATATAATCTGATTTTTACTTTGAGCTCATACTTTGATATATGCCTTATGTCTACCATTTATTTATTTTTCTATTTTGTAATTGATAATGCTGTTTTCTAAGAATTTGAGTTGTATAAAAGTTGGTCTGCTGGCAATGAGAATTGTATGATTATTATAAGGTTTATTCCCTTTATTCGATCACGTATATATATTAACTATGATATAATATAATGTGTATATACATATATATATTAAAAATATATAGTAGTGCATCTCATTTTGTAGAAATTTCAAACTTCAAGTTAAAACGACAACATTAGTTAATAGGGATTTCATTTGTACTATGCCCATTTAATGTATTACTTCTTTCATTCATGTTGGCTTGTAGTTGTATGTTGTTTGTAATTTTCGGGATAGTGACTCCCTGTACTTGGGTGTTTGGTGATTACTATTGGTAACAACTTTACCATCGCGTTGATCTATTTGAGAGGGAAAAAATAATAATAATAAAACGACAACCTGTTGGTTATAAAAATTGTGGTATTTCACTAAAATGCCAAGTTCTCTTGAAATTTTCGCCGTAAAAATTGGCAAATGTCATGGTTATAAATTTTTTGATGATTTAGTGCAAATTTAGAAAATTCTAGGAGGTTCAATTGCAATTTATGGTAAATATGTTTTGCCATACAATTAGATTCAATAACACGTCTATGTAATGAGGATCGAGAAATATTATCATTTGGAACAAGTTTAAAATATGAAATAGGTGGAATGATTTGTGTTAATATTAAGTGAACTCATGATTTGTGTTAATATTAAGTGAACTCAATTTGGATTGGTACCACCCTAGTATCTAAATAGTATCTTAGTTGCTTTTAAGATACTTCAAACAATTTTGACTATCTGATTGGAATACTTAGAATGAATGTATTAATATCGCGTTTTAAATATTTTTAAAAAAAATTTTCAATTGAAAATTTATATTTTAAAAGATGAAATAATCGAAAGTGATAGACGGAATTATTAACAACAATCTGCAATTACTAAATAATTAGGAGGTCAATTTTTGTGACATTAATATAAAGGAATAAAGAATTGGTTTTCTGATGACACTATACTTTTGTTTTTGTCAGAAATTTTCATTGAAATTATGATATAAGATGACAAATTGCAACTTTAGTAAATTTTAAAAGTTACGATATACCTGAAAAAGTAAAATTTAAGGGGCATATTTTATAATGCGCTGTACAAGAAGTCAAGAATACCCCAAATAGTTGTAAACTTTATAAAATAGTTGAAATTAGCCTGAAGTTCTAAATAGTTATTTTGCATCAAAATATAATTCATGTAAATTGTATATAACCCCCCTAACTTTTCAACTTCGCAGAAAATCCCACAAGTTTTGAAAGCAACACAATCGTACCCCTAAATTTTTAAATCTTAAGCACTCTCCCCAATTTTGCTTAAATTCCTCACAAATTTCATTATGTTTTAAACTCTAATGCACGTATACTTCTAAAAATATTATTTTTCTGTGTCATGTTGTGTTGAACACCTTATCCGACACGTAAAAAATTTAAGAAAAAATTTATATCCCCACATCTGTGTCATGTTCGTATCGTTGTGTCCATATATGTGAATCATAAGTTTTAAGAGTAATTGGTGTTGTCTCCTAGTACTTATGCTTTCATAAATGCCTAACCGTTAATTAAATGGGTTCAGATGACATAGTCTTTATATCTCAGGGGCAGATTAGTCCTCTTATAATTTGAAGCTTTAAGTTCAAGCTAAGCTTATGCGAGAATAATGTGGGCATGAAGTTAAGTCTGCGTTACTCGTCTTTATAATTACTTTTCATACAAAGTAGTTAAGGATGTGCATTGACAAGTTCATTAATTAGGACAATTTCTTGTGTGAAAACTTAGGATTTCGAAAGATTTTATTGAACTAACTAAATAAAAATATTCGTACAAATTATATATTGCTCAACGAATTTATAATTTCACAATACTCCAATTTTCAGCCTAAATAAATACATACGCCATAATAGATTTGGGCCATAACAATTCAAGACAGGTAAAGCTCCAACAATAAGAACAAGAGGTAGGTTTTACCTATTATTAATATAAATCAAATCCCAATTTTGGAAATGTTCACGAGACCTCCCAGAAATCCAACTGAAGTTTTGGCAAAGAAGACAGAAAATTTTCATAGGTTTGGATACATATATTCCTGTCTCGTTATACTTGTCGTATGATTGATCATCTCGTTGACAGGAAGACCAGTCATATGATAAAGATAATGCACTTACCCAAATGATTGGCTATGGATTCGGCCAAAGATCTAAGAGAATGCCTTCCAAAAAATGCATCAGCAGGAACATATGTTTGTCCGACAAGAAAAGCACAAAGTACAACACAACAAAGCTTTCCAAGAAGACAGGTTTCAGGTCGAAAAAGAAGCGCAAAATTCCATTAAAACTTCAAATGATGCTCGAATAAAGATGCCATCTCAATCTGCCAAACGAACCAAACAAGGCAAAAGAACGGATCAATTTGGAGATATACACTTTTGAAATAAACGTAACTTTTATTTATCTTTTTCTTCTAAGCATTTATCGGGAAACAAAAAACATTAGCAATAGAAGTTAAAGTCAGCTTACAGCAGTGAGAACGGCTTCAGCACCTTTGTTTCCTGACTTTCCACCGGCACGATTTATGGCCTGTGATAGTTTTTTAAGTGAGCACATTAATAAAAAGGATTATAAGTTAAAATTTCTACAGATGCGTGAAATCCAAAGATAGACAGTTTGAAAGGAAGATAAATGGGCATCTTGTTACATCTTCAAAACATTTGATTTTTAATAGATAGAAAAACTGAAATATTTAAAAATGACTTCAGTATAGGAATGACTGCTCGAGTAATTTACCTGCTCCATGTTATCACATGTCAAAACACCAAATATGCAAGGGACACCTACAAATCATCATAAAACAAATCCTATCAGCCAACCAAACATTTTAGCCACAACAACCAATCAGATTCATTAAAAGTCAGAATAATATGAGATAAGTTTCACCTGTTGTTACTAATTGGAGAGAATTAAAAGTTCACATGCAATAAAGTGAAAGAAGTTTAAGGTACCAAACATTATTGAGGAATCAATAATGTGCATGGGAAATACTAATGGGTTTAAGATAAGGGGTAATGTGCATTATCATAGTTAAAGCGCTCTCTCTCTCTCTCTTGCTATTGCAGAGAAATAGCAAGACACAGTCTTTCTTATATTGCGGAAAAATAGCAAGACAGTCTTTCCTATCTGAATAAAGAAGAAGGTAACAAGTTATCCCATACCAAAAAACTTCCCCTACGAGATAAAATTGAGTTTTTTGCACGGATACCCCCTGTGTTATGCCTAATAAGCACTCCGAACCCTGTGATTTGAAAATTCTCAAAGAAAACCCTGTGATTACATAAATTAGCACTGAAAACCCTGTGATTGTATTAAAGTTAGCACTCAAAACCCTACTACCACGGTTGTAGGGTTTGAAATGCTAATTGAGTGCTAATTTATTACAATCACAAGGTTATCTTTGAGAATTTTCAAATCATAGGGTTCTGAGTGCTAATTACGTATATCACAGGGTTTTTGGTGAAATTAGCTCAGATAAAATTATATTTATTAGTATGATCATCACATAGTGGATCGTTTTGCTAAGACTTTAGCTTTTGTAGAAGTTAAAGTAGAAGCCGAAGTTGTAAAAGGTTGGAATAGTAACAGTGCGGACTATTTAAAAAGAAGAGAAAAGTTGAAAATACAAATAGTTGAGTGTTCAACAAAGAAGTTGCCATTTTGAGTGCTCTATACAAAACTTTCATTTATTAGAAAATAACACAAAGCTAGAAGCTGAAACTAAAAGTTGGTCTTCAGAAGCATGCTTCCAGCAAAAATAAGTGTAAGTCGATTTCTCGACCACTCTCACACCGCCAACAATATCAATAAGTACTTCAAAGTTTGTGAACACTGCCACACCATAATTTTTTAACCAGTTATCTTTAAGATCATTTGAAAGGTCAAACTAACCAAAAACTCAAAATATATAAGGAACACGAGCGAAGAAGTTACAGGCTTATCAGAGTACATCAACTCGCCTGAATTTAGACCAGCCGATAGCACTCCAGAAGCAGCTGAATTAGCCACAGCATCATAGTGGGTGGTATCACCTCTTACCTACTCGACAAAGTAGTGAACTGATCACAATTAGCAAAGTACATGAAAATGTTTGTACAGGTACAGGGACCTACTCATGCACCAAAAGGTCAAATGCCACATCATACATGGAAATATTTTATATCGGACACATTTAAAATAATGGCATAATCTTAAATACTCAGTTCATGTGAGGGACCTAATTGGCCACAACAATTTTCCCTGAGAGAGTAGAAAATGCCTTCAACATTTAGTAATTGACACCTATGCGACAATTGGAGCTTAAGAAGAATGATGCAGGATTTTAGCTATAAGGGTTTGTATGAGAGAAGATAAATATCTTACCACGGCACCAATACACACAATTGCATGATATTTTCTTGACTTTCCAAGCTTCTCGGCAACTACACCAATTTCAAAGCTACCAGGAACCCACACAACCTAGTCCACACCAAAAAAAAGTGCATTTAACTTTCAGTAAACTTGTCGATTACAAATCAAATTTGAACAACTTCCAGCCCAAAAATACATTGGCATATTATAGTTATGCAAGTAAACCAAAGAAAAACGCAAGAGAAATGCGGCTCTCACACTAGCAGTGTAGATATTTCACCAGTATCAAAATCTTTAATGATCTTCATGAGTCATTGTTCAAAGTATTGATACTTACGAGCAATAACCAGAGATAGCATAAAAAAGAAAAGCACAATTACAGAATTTAAGTGATTGGATTACAAACATCAACATCTTCTTCTTTAACCGAGTATTTCTTGAAGGTATCCAAAGCCCCCTCCATAAGTGGCTTGGTAATGATCTCATTGAAGCGTGCCACCACCTTTATATCAGAAAAAAGCATCATAACTGTTATAGCAAGGAGATAATACCAGAATACAATCCCAAACCAATAGATTGCTAAAGTAATAAGCAAAATTCGGCAGCTTTCTCATGAAAATTAAAGAATTGCATACAGAAACATGGTAGCCTTTATATTCAACTGTTGGTTTGTTTGCAATCAGTACAAAACTAATTAGCAGAAGCCCAAAAAATTGAAAAGGCACAAAAAGAAAAAACACAATTATGAAACTGAACTCCGAATATGAAGTATTACAGACAATAGCAAAGCGGAGGCCCTCGGCTGAGGTAAGAGACCCAGTCAACTGTCGAACAGCTAATGTCTGCGCAAAACATTGCTTCTTTCTCGACTTGTCAATCCAAAACCCAAAACCTGTAAACGCTGTCGTCTCATAAGAACACACATTCAAAAACCCACACGCAAAAAACGATAAAACCCACCACTAAGCGAGAGGAAAACAAACGAATCCCAATTAGCCATCCCCTGATTTCTATAATTCTGAAAAATTGACAGCACACTGTGTCCACTTTTTTTGATACATCAACATATAAACGCGAATGGGTCGAAATTCAATGGGGAGAAAGCAAAACTAGACGGAAATCGATAACCATAAACAAAGAAAAAGGAAAGAAAACGCACAAACCTTGTTGTTGAAGTGGCGACGAGGATGGTGCAGCTGTTAAATTTGCATTTTTATTGCCATCGATACAGAAAGTGGAGTAGCAGAAAGGACGATTAGAGGCGAAAAATTTGCGAAAAATTGTAGGTTTTAGGGGAGAAGCAAGAGAAGAGTGTGACGCAAATGAAGCCATTTCTCTGCAACAAGATTGAAGAAGTTGACCTCCGTGCTAGCGAGGGGCCTTTTTGGGGTTATATGCTCCTAAATGGCTAAATCTTAGGGTGTATTTCTAACCGAGCCGAGTTGGGCTCTACTTTGAGCCGCTGGTTTGTGAGCCATATGATAGGGCTCAAGCTGACTTGACTTGAACTCTTAAGCTAAGCTTGTAGCAGCCCGTACGTGAGGTACCACATCTCCTGCACTACGGTTCAACCCGAGAAACGAAATGGAGAGTCCGTACCCAGATCCAATCATAGCGAACGGGTGACAAAACAAAAACTTCCTAAGCTAGGCGGAACGTAGCTGCAATTATAACTAACTCACAAAAGGCAAAACAGCGGAAGACTAAAATCATACACATGCATTGGCTACGGGCCTGCAGAAATTAAACATACAATTCTCAAGCGAACTTGGGCTCCTCAGGCCTCTTTTAAGTATAAACAAATCCCGGCGAGGGAAAATTAAATCATTAATACATAAATGTTCAAATTCTAATCTTACAAAGTTGAACCAAACTTAAATTAAATACATATGTGAATGTAGAGACTCTCTAACTTAGACAGACCCAAAAGACTCGACAGGACTCTGCCTAGCTCCAAACTCCACGCAAACCTGCATACTAAAAGATTGGGGACGGAGAGGATCAGTCATCCACTTGACTGAGTGAGGGGGCTGAACACACTCACACTTTACAAAGTAAAGAGCAGAGCATTTAATAAAAGAAAGATTATGAACCGGGAGTAGGGTTTTACATATCAAAACCATTTTCAAATCAAACATATTTCATACTAATACTTAAACTTAAACTTATCGTAATCCAACATAGAGAATTAAAACATAAAAAAAGATCCTATCCCGTTTCATAATCAACGTAACATAACATAACGTAACTTATACCCGGCGAGTACGAGTTTCCGATAACCCCTGCAATACCAAAACTTAAAGCGTAAATCTTAAATCAATCCTTCCCCATCAATAGTGTTCGGGAGTCAAACCCTCTTCACCTACTTACTTATGTACGAGGGGTAGTGATCCCCTCCATACTCAGAGTAGCACGCCTCATCAACCTCCTAGAATCGCGCGTGGTACTATGAATGGGAAACATGCACAAGCTTATCTCGACGGCCCTTGTCATTCCGGGTGTCCTTACCCACAATTTCCTAGGCCTAACTTTCTTACCATAACCAATCCCCATATTTCAGGGCTTACCTCGCTTAACAACTTATCATAACTTAATAAAACAAATCTTATGTACCTTATCGAGCATACCTTACCTTGCAACTTAGCATATGCTATAAACGTACCTCTTCGTGTCATCCAAATCCTGAGCTAGCTTGAAACACATGATTTGGAGCATAGCCTCGTTGCAAAATATTTCAAGCTTACATACACTCGTACATATAGTTCGAAAAAATTCAATCGGATGACAAGGTCATACACATATCTTATACAAACACATATCTATTAAATAAATATAATAGGATAATCGCATGCAGGCTTGAAAACGAGCACATAGAGTTATAGGTCACTTTAACTAAAAGAAAATCCTATAACCTCACCTTACACCGATGAAGTCAAGAACCAAACTCGTGATTCACACGAAATCAACACGGACCACGAAACACCACCCCGGGTGCACCTGAGCCAAAAGGAGACAAACTTGTAACTTAGACTCAACATGAACCACTAAGACGCTCGTCAATGCTCATAGATGAAATGGATGCAAAAACATTTACGCGACGCCCATATTTATAAGCATACAACATGTTCATATGCACAATAAAAGCTTATAAGAACAAATACATACACATAAATATCATATAACATGTTAGGAACAAGCTCAAGGGTGAAAGGGTACAAGAAAAGCGGAAGGAGATCACAAAAAGAGACTTGGAATGCAAACGGACAAGATCTGACAGATTTTCGAAATACGCAAGCTGTAAAAAAATGGAAATATCTTGAGTTTGAGAAATGGGAATTGAGTTTTTTTCTTGGAAATGAAACTAGACACATAGAGCTTTCCAAAAATATATGACCCAAATCGTAATTCACAACGAGGTGAAAATGGCGTAGGCACAAAGTCGGGTGAATGCAGATTTGCAACACCAAAAAAGGATTGTTATAATTTAGAAACCACAAAATATATTAAGTTTATTCCAATTGGATATTGTTCTAGACTTCAAGAGGGTTTTGTGGTTAAAATTTCAGCTCATTTGGAATTCGGATGAGGGGTCAACGTAGCAAAATAAAATCAAATAGAAAGCAGGGGAGGATCAACGGCCGTTGATCTTCAGGGCTTAATTTCCAATGGCCGTTGAAAGGTTCTAGTAGCATCCTACTGTGCATGCCGATTCCAACGGCCGTTGGAATCCAAGAACAAAGTTCCAACGGCCATTGATCTGCCCCATCGCCCATAAAATCCATTTTTCAAGCATTAAGGCCAAAACTAACACCAAGGCATGGTTAAATAAGCCAAACTCATTCATAAACTTATAAATTCATACATAATCACATTAGGCATCAATTAGCATCGAGGGAACACGAATTCATACGCAAATTTCCAACGAAATGCACACAAGTGCACTTAAGAACATAACCGGCAAGGTTTGCATTCAAGAAAGCCTAAATGCATTCAAATTCCAACATTCAACCACCAACACACTCAAAACTCATCTATAATAGATAATAGCACTCAATGCTCAAATTGGGGTGAAGGGGATCAAGGTTTCTTGCCAAATATCACACCAAATCCATCAAATATGTTTCAAATCATCATATACGCATGTCTAGCACAAATTGATCAATAACTCAACTTCCGAAGCTTTCCCCCACAAACCCATATGTATCATAAATTCCATAACCCTCCTAAACCAACCACCAACTAAGGAATCAATAAATAACCCAAGATCATGCATCAACAACATCAATGAATGCATACTAGAGCAATAAGAACCATTGGAAAGCAAGAATGCCTCAAAAGCCATGAAATCCTTACTATTAAATCTCATACCCAAAATCATGCTTCCTAACATAAATTCCATGATAAATGTACATATAAGAGGTCACATAAGCATGGAGATTCCAAATATAAGCTTACCAAGTAGAGAAAGAGTACAAACAAGGGTCTTGAGCTTTGGGGTGTGCACAAAATGGAGTCTTGGAGTTTGGCTTCTCTTTTCTTCCCTTTTCTTGGCTGGTACGTGTGTGAGTGTGAGGGAGAAAGGAAAATGCTGAAAGTTTGAAGAGAAAGGGAGAAAAAGTCTCCCAAAAGGCATGGTTTCGGGTCCCACCAAATGTATTTGTGTACGTGAGTGTATACGGGTCGGTATAGGGGTTGAAACGTGGTCGGAAATGTGACACCCCGACTGATCGGTCGTACAGGTATGACGTATCTGCACATTTAAATAAATTAAATATGCATTTTATATTTATTTTAAATGACTATTTTCATTAATTGAATTATTTGAAATATTTAATATTTAATTATTTGAAAAAATAGCATTTTAATACCTTTTTTATAATTTTTTTTAAATTGGTTGACTTTTTAATAATATTTTTATTTATTTATTATTTCTTTGAAAAATTGAATTTTACTATTTGAATCATATGCTTCTTTGTCGGGAATGTATTGCGTTTGTGTTTAATTTGAGATCGAAATTTCGTGCCGATTTAATATATTGGTGATTTATGAGTCGTGAACTTGAACGTATGCTCGTTACATGTTTTCGAGTTTATTTGTCGGGTTTTCGGGAGTTCTTTTCGTTGGGTGACCTAAAGGGGGATAAAGTGTTCTTAGCGCACCTTGGGTTTCGGGTAGCATAACTTGAGCTCGGGAATTCGGATTCGAATTCTTTCACCTCCGCTGGACTTGTTTCAACGATTCGAGTGCAATGGAACAAACCTTGTAATTTTATGACCTTGTTCAGTACCCTGAAATCAGCCCGTAAATTTGTCTCTCGCTCATAGGACCACCTTCCACTAATTTGCACAAAAGTCCCCCAATTCTTGTCCAATTACTCTCAAACTTGGACCTACATTCTCCTAACTCAATGCTCTATCACCCATACCATGCTTTGACCGAACTAACCACAAGAAAGAAAGGAATATTAGCTGCACTTTGAGAAACTCTCTGCCCCTCACGTTTTCCACCCCAACCAAGAGAGATTTTGAGCTCAATCTCTCATATCCTCCAACATCTTCAAGAGGTGAGTTATTAATTGTAATCTCCATGCTTATGTGATCATTTTCATTCATGGTTTCAGATTTTCATCTAGGTTTGATATGGTTTTGGGCATTTGAATGAATAGTTAGGTTAAATTGAGTAAATGTTGAATTCTTGATTTCCTTTGGTTCATAACTTGTTTTGCTGGCTTATATGTGATCTTTTTCCCTCATTTATTGCTGAGCATACTTGTATTGAATGATGGAAGCTTGGTTGGTGAGATACCATTAATGGACTTGAAGGTTTTTGCAAGAAAATGGTTCAAATCTTTCCTCTCTTGTTTCCTTTTCATTGCCGGTTAATGTTGGAATTTTAGAGGTTGTTGCTGCTACGTTTAATGCCTTAACTTACTGCTTTGATGTGCTTTCTGTGCTGTTGTTGTGCTGCTGCTGTTATTGCTTTTGAACAGGGGAGAAAACATTGATTGTTGCTGCTTTTTTTTTCTCGACTGGAATTATTACCCGGGCGGGCAATATTGTAAAGAGGAATTACCCGGGTCGGGGAAGTGCACTTTGAGCTACTGGAAGTTTTGTGTAATTTTCCCGACCGGGCAAAGTTGTGAAGTAAATTAACCCGGCCGGGGAGATGCCTTGGAACTTAATTTGTGCTTATTTGATCCCTTTTTTGCATTTCTTTGTTCTAATTCCTATTCTTTTGCATGATCCAATCTTTCCTTTTATTTATGACTTACGTGGTAGCATGTAATTGCTAGTGTTGGCAGCTATGAGTTTAAGTGTGGAATTTAAATATAATGCATGTTGTGTATAAAATATGTGAATTTGGATTATTGGATAAATCCTCATGTATGTTACGTGCCCCCCCTTAAATGTGTAAGTATAATATTATATATTAAATATATCTTGTGTTTATTAGTTGAATAATTTATGCAATTAATGTGTAAATATGGTTTAAATATTATAGTAATCTTGTGTTTATTAGTTGAATAATTTATGCAATTAATGTGTAAATATAGTTTAAATATTATAGGGATCTTGTGTTTTATTTAAAATTCCTATGCTCGAAACATGAAATCTAAATGTAATTTGTGATTTAATTGTTTATTTTGTTTTATGAATTACGTTTATGAAATTATTTAATACGGTTCGTATGTGTTTTAGTAACACCCCACACGAAAGGGGCCCACATCCCCTGCACTAAGATCCGAATCCGGTTACGAAATGATCCGTACCCGAATCCAAACCCTAGCGAACGGTGACACGCACACTCTGAGCCAGGCGGAGCTAAACAGAGACAAAGACTCAGATTGCGAAAGAGGAAGACTTGAAATTTAAAAAAAAAACCAAACATATCACGCAACCACGAGGCAATAATCACATCATATTCACAATGGCCGACAAGGCCTACAAAATAAATATATAATAATCAAGTGTATCCAAAATAATACATAACTAAAGCAGGAATGTATATAATGCCACTAGACCTAGACTCAAAAGTGTACAACGGGTTGACACACTTCTCCGCCTAGCTCACGGCCAAAAGAACC
>JBBMKE010000011.1:8461278-8494424 GCA_037834125.1 Lippia alba | reverse complement strand
GGTTAAATTCCAAGATATACTCATTCACGGTCCTCCCACCTTGCTTGAGATCGAGAAACTCCCTAAGCCTCCTAGTCTTCGCCGATGGCGGTATATAGTTGTTCTTGAACTCTCTAGTAAAAGTCTCTCAAGTGAGCTCATCCCCAATAGCTGGAAGTCGAAGATTCGCTGTGTTCCACCAATTCCTAGCCTCTCCTTGAAGTTGGAAGATAGAGAGGTCCACCATTTATTGTTGGCTACAACGGCACACCCGAATGATGTCTTGAATCTCTGCGAGCTAATTCTCGGCTAGCACATCATTACCACCATGGAATTGGGGTGGGTGATAAGAGCGAAAGTCCCTTTGAGCTTGAGAGAGACCACCTTCACGAACTGGGGCCGGTGGAGGTGGATTGTCACGAAGTCTCCTATCCACATAGTTTATAGCCGCTTCCATAAAGTTATGGGGCGTTGCTCGCGGTCTCTCTTGAGGAGTATGAGTACAATCGTGACAGTGATCATGATGTGGAGAGCGTTCACGATCTCTTCGAGGAGGCATCCTATAAATTCAACACTGAAAATGTATGTTTGATTAATTTATGATCATGTAAGCAAAGAATGCAACACTCAATGAATCACATAATCAAGAAGTCAGCAAATAAATGCAAGAGCACGTTGACAAGTTGTTCCTAAGCCGTATGACATGTATAAGAAATGATAACATGTCATAATTATGTTTATGTGTACAATTAGTGCCTTAAAGGCACATACACAAGCAATTCATTCGTTATATGAAGAGATCATATCTATTTGAGTTCATATCTATCATAAACCATACCAAAACGATCCATGAATGTCATATAATAATCAATACACATACGAAAACATGTTTATAATGCATATAAGTCAAGTAAATCACATATGGTGGTCAAGGAGGTGAAAGGAATGCAAGAAAAGAGATTTCAATTGGAGTTAGGATGAGGGAATACCCTTCCGGGGAAAGTTGAACTGGAAATTTACCCACCGGAGAAATTTTCTGGGCAAGAAAAAGAAGTGTACAAAACAGGGTACTCGCAGCCAACAACAAAAAAACCACATATCCAACTCAAGAATCATACCCAAATGATTGTAAATCATCAAATATCACTCATAAATCATAAAGAACATATTAAGCATCATAAAACATCAACAATCATGTTTGAAATCACCAATTTTCACCTTCAAAGTTTCCCCCATGAACCAAAACTTCAATCATGCTAAAACCCAACAAGAATTCAATCCATAGGTGCACATATCAACTCAATATCATCATATAATCACCATCTTAGCTCAAGAATTGAAAGGGAAGCTCAAAATCAAACATAGCACCCAAAATCACAGAACTCACATAAGCTTACCTTGTTCTTGAAGAAGGGGATAGAGATGGAAATGGAATGGAATGGCTTAAGCTTGAATTCCTTGAAATAATTGGTGGTGAAATCTTGATTCTCCTTGCTTGATTGATCAACCCATCTTGAGAGTGAAATGAGAGGAAAGGGTTTTGGGTGTTCTTGTGTTGGGAAAGAAATGAGGCTCAAATTGGGAATAAGGGTTTAGGATTCAAGTTAGATAGGGCAAGAGAGAGGGAAATTGCAAATTAGTCCTCAAGCAATTCAAAAAATAACAACTAAGCTCTTATCTTTACCAAAAGAGCTATTAGTCAATTATTTAGTTCACTTTAAGTCCCGTAAATTCTTTTTTTTAAGCTCCATAAATTCTCATTATTACAAATAAAGTCAAATGGAATTAAATTACCAAATTATGACAAGTTACACAAGTAAGCAAGCTTAGTCAATTAAATACGCAATTAAAGAGCAAGAAAAATTAAATAACTCATAACTCTCAAAACCCTCGCGCGTGGCGCGCGTACCTGAGCATCCGAGAAGTCGGGGTGTCACAACTACTAAGTCCCGCTTTAAAATCGTTCCCCATCGGTTCAATGAAGCGTCATGGCAAACGTGATAAAGCCCATATCTGTCTAACCATGGGGCATTTAATTATCGCATGCATCACGTCCTTGCCTCCCTCTCCACAACGCACACACGCATCCTCCGAACCACAATGCCGCCTAAACAAGTTCCTTCCAATGGGTAGAATATCGGAGCATGCTCTCCACAAAAAGAGCCGCACCTTCGGCAGCGTCTTCAAACTCCAAATCCCATCATTCCCCACCATCGATGTTGAACGGCTCTCCCTCCCAACAATGTTGCCCGCCAGCTAATAGGCATGCTTCACCGAGAAGCGGCCATCACTCGCACCTCCCCACACTATAATTATAATTAATCACATTTGTAATCTTATCTTCAACCCATGAATTTAACATCATACCTTGTTAACTAATCATTTACTTCAACTAAAAAAAGAACTATTGACTCAACCATATTTTATTTTTAATAAAAAGATGAATGTACATTATATTAAAACAAGACCAACAGACAATCGACTCAAATAGGAGTTTGAGTTTATTTAATTAAGGTTTCGAGTTTGAATCTTCTGAATATAAAAAATTACTTTGGAAGAGGTTAATCTTTCACTTAATTGGGTAGGATAGTAGGAAGAAACTCATACTGATAAAAAAAAATTATATTAACACAAGAAACAAAAATAATGTGTGTCCATACACAGTGTACCTTTTTTTTTTGGTCAGTATATATTACCTTTTTTTGTTGGAAAGAAAATAGATATTTCCTTCAAATAATATATATATGTATAATGTATTTCCACACACATAACAGTATCGACTCCATTACTATAACCCGAGAAATCTTCTGATTTGTCTCTCTACGCACACTCCCTTCTCTCTCTACATCTCTGGTCGCTGCGTAAACAATTTACTTCATTCCACCACCGGAGAACTGAGATTATCTTCAACTAAAATCATTAAATCTGAAGATCATTCAACTATTTCAACTAACCGATCGAATCACAAATCCCCATTTTCATGGATCAAGAGCAGGCTTCCGAAGCCCTAAACCCATCAACCTCATCTAGCGGCAAACAGCTTAACGCGAAGGCTCCTGAGTTCGTCCCGCGCTCTAATTCCTCCGGCTCATCCGCCTCCGGGCAACCTCCGCCGCCGCCGCCGTTGTTCCAACCGGTCTATGCTAGGCCGCCGTCTTTTGTGCCCCCGATGCCACCGCCTTACTATGGGTACGAAAACTATTATCAGCAAGGTGTGCCGCCGTTTTACGGTTACAATTTGAATCCAGTGAGTCCGGCGGAGTTTGCGGCAGATGGCGACAATGGTAGCGCTGCAGCTTCGACAAAGAAGGGGTTGCCAGATGCTCATCAGAAAATTATCAATCAGGTAGGTTTTGTTGCGTGCGTAGTAGTCCGGAATAGTTGGACGATTGTTGAAGTTGGATTTGTCAGTAGCGGAACTAACTTGTTTTAGTAATCGCGATTTGTTGTTGACTTCTACTAGTTGTGGTTGTTTGAACTTTGAAGTGGCTCTAATCGTTATATATAGCTTTAACATGGATGCCGACGTTTTCTTTGGTATCACTTTTAGTGATTTGTTCATTGGACTTATTGATCGTCTTTGTATATGTGTTGGTGTTTACCTTTTCAGGTTTCTGAACTTGTGTTCAAATAGACCTTTAATTTTGGCAGGGATTTGCCCATATTAGTGACTGACTGTGATGATAGCCAATGCAAGCTTTACTGAATTTTGATCCTGTGCGTTTGTCTGTCACGTTTGTTTATCAGGAAAATAAAAGGAAAATATACCAAAGATTGAACCATAATGGCTTAGTAATACTTCCTTGTGTATCAAGCATCATAACTTTTAAAATAGTAGTGGAAATATGTTGTTCGTTTGCTGATGATATACTTGTTTGTTCGTTTATCTTGATAACCTTTTGTACTCTCAGTTCTAATTTGTATTTGAATATATTTATGTTGTGCAGGTTGAGTTCTATTTCAGTGATATTAATCTGGCTACAACTGATCAATTATTTAGGTTCATGTGCAAAGATCCTGAAGGATATGGTGAGATTTTCATTATTGTTATTTTCATCTTCTGGATATTGGATTCCACCCTTTGTTAATCAGTCATTTCTAAGATAACGTTACTTGAACAAGTCATGTCTTCGACTTGATTTAATTGAAAATAGACGTCATTGGGAAAGCGACCTTTAGCTTTAAAATTTTAAGGCTATATCCCTAGTTCTGGATGATTACATCATTTAATTGTGGATGCTCCCTTTTCTCACCTCCGATTGAAGACAAAATGGCCTAGCTCGTGTACTTTTGGAGTGAGGAGTGATTTTTATGTTTCGTCTCAACCATTTGGATTCAGAAAATGCAGTACATGATTATATTTTGAATCGTTTACATTTGTTTGTCCTCTCTATTTGCTAGGTGTTGAAATGATAATAAAGAGAACAAAAGGCAAATATGTAGTACAGTAGTAGGATTGGTTCTGATTTTCGTGGCGTGCCTTTTTTAATTCTATTTCATGGTGCTGAGATCTCGATATATGTTATCAAACTTTTATGTGTAAAAGTGGAGATGCTTTGGAAAGGAAGAGAGAGAGCGAGAAAGAAAATTCCTTAGCTGGTGTGACAAACTATGAATAGCTTCATATTGTATCCCGTCTCCGATTAAAAATCAGGAACTTAAAATATGAGAATAGTCTTTTGCACTTTTGATATAATTTTATTGACAAACTATGAATAGTTTCATATTGTATCCAGTCTCCAATGAAAAATCAGGAACTTAAAATATGAGAATAGTCTTTTGCATTTTTTATATAATTTTATTATTACCGTTACATTTGCGATCTATTTGTACTTGTTGACAATGTCTTTCTTCCACTGAGACACTCACAGATGACAGATGCAGTTTTTCTTTGATAGACCGATTTTATAACTTTTTACCTATTTCTCTTATTGTCCGATCATGTAGTCCCACTTTCTGTTGTTGCCTCATTCAAGAAGATCAAAACTGCTATTACTGATAGCACACAACTCGCCAGTATCCTAAGGGGCTCAAATAAACTGGTAATGCTGACATCATTGACACATTTTCATGATATTCTGTAATATTTTATTGCCTGTAGATATCTGGTTGACTGTTCTCACTATGAGTTTTTTTTCCTGATTGTGGGCCTTGTGGTTAAATCTTTGTTCTGCAGTTAGTTAGTGAAGACAGCAAAAAGGTTAAACGCCATCAACCATTGACTGAGTCTGACATGGAAGAGCTGCAAGTAGGTCTTGTTAATTTTCTTTATCCGTCTTTCATGTGAGAGTCAATCTTAGATTTATTAACTATGTATTCTAATTGTTGGATGGTTGGTTGAGGCAATTAACATTTAGTCACAAAATTTGCCTCCATCTTTATCTCATCCTTTATGGGTTTCTTTTCTTTTGTACAGTCTCGTATAGTCATTGCTGAAAATTTACCTGAAGATCATTCGCATCAGAACCTCATGAAGATTTTCTCATCTGTAGGGAGGTAGATGTTGCTTTTCTTTTGAAGAACTAATTTTATAAAAGATCATTGTTGGGTATGAATGTGGTTTTACTCTTTCTTATGCAAATTTGATTATTCTCTCAGTGTGAAGTCCATTCGCACCTGTCCACCTCAGAAATCGAATAACAGTGTATCTAAAACAGGAAAAGGGGAGGGGTCACACTTCAGTGGGAAGGTAAACATTCGAATCGCAAATATTTACATGCTTCTTTATGATTGAGTTAGTTAGAGTTGGTATTTTCCTTGTCCTTTTAGAATTAGCTACGCTGCACACTTATTGCATGTGCTTAAATTCAAAATTGTGATTTAAAATACATAAAATTTAACTTGCATAAATTGTAAATGCTAACTTCTTTTGTTCAATCACATGTATTTTAAGCTTTCTTAATATATGTAATAAACTTATGAGAAAATTTTAAACTCATTTTTATAATTTAAGAAAGAAATTATTTAGAGAATTGTTGCAGAGTTTGAGGGGAGAGAAAAGAGAGAAGGAAAAACATGGGAAAGAGAGGAGAAATTAAAGAAAAAATTGTTTAGTTAATTAATTTTTAAGTGACAATTCAAATTAGTTTCAGAGACCAAATGTAGTTTTCAAGGGAGGTCTTTCGCGTTAGTTATAATTGTGTAGATACTAGGAAATCTACAGAAGGGAATTGGTATCTGTAGTGGAATGATGGGGTGAGAAGTGTCTTAAAAACTTGCTTAATCTCCAAAGAAAATTAGCTTTACAATTTCACACATTACTAGTTCCGTTGAGGTTCTGCTCCCTTAGAAATAGAGAAACTTAGGTGAATAGGTGTAAGGAAGGTGGATAATTGTTCTTTCCCAAATCAGTTACTAAATAAGCTTGAGCTCTCATTAGTCCTTTGGGGACAACTTCGGGCACAACATGGAAATATAAGGTTTTGGTTGTGAACATTTGGTTTGGGTCAAAATGACCAGAGTTGATCTTGACTCTAAGAAATTGGGTGGTTCGGGCTTGCTTCAGATCAACCGGGGAAAAGAAAAACTCTTTGGCTGACCTAACCAAGACTGAACTCCAACCAAATCCAATGAGAAATTAAGGTGCAAATGTAAAATACCTATGTAATTTTACATGCTAAACAAGTACTTATGTTACTACATATTTATAAATTATATAAAGATATGTCTTTGATGCTTTCTACCATTTTTATGGATAACCAATATTCCTCCTTTTAATTATCGCGTAGCGAAGACTGAAGATTTATTAAAATAATCATGATATAAATTACATTTATTTATTGTTTGTATTTGATAAAGGTAATCAAAAGCGGTTGCCATTTGATATACACATTAATTGAAAGTAAAGACAATATATATTATGTAGAGATATAAATATCTTAAAACTATCTCATATGGTATATGTGCATATTTGAGAAAATATGTACATTTTTTTTTGGTACAGAGATATAGTTACACACATTGGATTATATGAAGAACAATCTAATGGAATTTATTATTATATTACTGTAGTGACCACTATTTAATCTTTTATTTTCATATTCTTAAAGGAACGCGAATGTGGATACAAAGTGAACTTTTAATTCTTTGCACTGACAGACAAAAGGAAAATAAATTTCTTCTAAAGTTGATTAGTACATTGTCAGTGTTTAATTATTAGTGGTGTTATTGTTGCTATTACATGTTATTCTATTTATTTAATTAGATAGACGAGTGTATGAATATGGGATTATGGGGTTCCTTTTCTATACAGGCTAATAAACATCCTAGTAATTTTATGTCTTAATATTGTATTGTATTTAGAAGTTTGGGTACTATTCTTAGTTTCTTACATTATGGTTTTAGTACATTTGATTGAGCTATGAGTTTTACAGGTGAATGTTCACAATTGAGAGTGATTATAATGTAAGAAAATGCATCATAGGATAAGACTATCATAAAAAAATTGGGTGGATTACTGGATTATGTATTTAGGTTGTTTGGTCAACGTGAAGGTTGACCTGATCTTTCTTTGATAGGATTACGGTTGAGGGCCATCGTCTTTGTCTGCTTGAATTTGGTTTAATTATTAATCTCCTATCCCAACCCAACCTGAACCCACCCAAATTACCACTCCTGGTATTCCTTGCCTCCTGAAAAGTACAAATTTACTTACTATGATATCATAATCTAGGCATCTCAACAAGAATTGCAGGCTACATTGAAAATTTTGTGTTCAAAAATTTGAACTTATGTTGCTTTATATCTCTGCTTTCTTTGTGAGAGGATATTCTTCTAACCTCTGCATTAAACTTCTTGCAGTTTCATGCTTTTGTGGAGTATGAGTCGGTTGATGTGGCTGAGAGAGCGGTAGGCCAAGATTCATACTTCTCTTCATCTTACAATTAAATAATATTCATACTTCTCTTTATCTTTACAGTAAACACACCAATATCCAAAACTTTGGGATCTTTACTGTTGATAGTTGTAATTTGTCCCTGGCTCTTTATTTAGGTCACCGAACTGAAAGATGAGGGTAATTGGAGGAATGCTCTTAAAGTCCGTTTGCTGCTGAAAAGTGCGGTATGTATTTTAGCTTTGATTGATTCTGCAAGCAATATTTCCTGAAAAGCAGAAATGTTTCATGCAAATGTATTATCCAGTCAAATTTCTAATGCTATAATCTGAGTCTTCTAATGCCAACAGGACTATCATTGATAGTCTTTGGGGGAGACATTACTCATATATATAAACCAAATGCTGCACACATGTATTCCAGATTTTTAATTATCAGAACTTCTTCCCTTGAATTAATCTGGGTTTTTGTACTATTCTTTTGTTCATTTCTGGTATGATCTCTGACTTAATCAACCAAAAGCAAAAGAAATCAGCAATTTATGAAAATTTATTTGTTAATGGTATGTCTCAAACATCAGTTAATTGAATTAGTTGTTAATATCTGATATCTACATTATATGCAATTTAAGGAAAAATCTATTCACACAAGAACGAAAAAAGTTGGTCATGAAGGTCAGCCCTCTGGTAAGAAAGACGAAGCAGTTGTGACTGAGATGCAGGGATTCAAGGAGAATCACTTTGAAGATTCATTGCGACAATCTGATGAACAAAATCATGAGCTTCAGGTAAGGGTCATTGGACTTTGAACAAACATATAGGTTATGATCTTATAGACATCTTATGCAAGCAATTTCCAATCTGAAGAACTCCCGCTCAGTAAAAAGGCAAAAGAAAAAAACAAAAAAAGAACCTTCACTTTCTGCTGATCATGCCAAGGAAATTCATTAATTGTTAGACCTTTCTACTTTATCTTGGGCTGAAATGGCATCTAGTTGATGAGTAGTTTAAGTTTTTCAATTTTTCTTCTTGAAAATTTATAATTCAGTATGTGAAATACACACACTAACCACTGTGTGAAATACGCACATCAACCAACCATTTGAGAGAGTTTTTGCAATTTAAAAAAAAAAAAAAGAAAAAGAAAGAAATTGAGTGTGTTCTTTTCCTGCTTCTAAAATGAGCTAGAAGCTACAAGTCCTACAACTCATAATGACCTAGATTTTCCTATTGACTGATAGGTCAAATCTGAAATCCTCAACGTGAGGATTATCTTTTATTCTATGATTTATAAATTCACAATTATCATTGAATAAATGTTCAGTTGGAGGAAAATGCCAAAAGCATCAATACACAAAGAAAAGGGCGCAATTCTGGCACTGGCAAGGGCAAGGGGAAAGGTCAGGCTCGTGGACGGCCACATCATCATCACACTAATGGAGGCAGCGTAATGGGAACTCAACCTTCAGAAGCTTCTGTGACATATGATAAACCAAACATAGGTAAAGCATCTCCCGTTCCTCGCATGCCCGATGGCACTAAGGGATTCTCTATGGGTCGAGGAAAGCCATTGGCTGTGAAAACTGCATGAACTGTTCTTACTTGAAAACAGTCTTTGAAAATCTCTTGCAAGGAAGCGTGCGAATCTTGGGGCAACGATCTTGGTCCTTTGTGCTGCCAAATGTTGCTTCTGAAAATTGTGTTAAAAGAGTGCAGTTAGCATATCTTTGGATAGTCTGCTAATTTGAATCAGACTATGCCTTTTGAAAGGTGTAAAACGAAGAAACCTTCGTAGAACTATTACTGTCTGTCATATTCAGGTTTAAGAGCTCCCTCCATTGTAGATATGGTGAACGTCTGACGGATTCAGATTTTACTATACATATAACTTGAATGGGGAAAAGAAAGAAGTGAAGCCCTATTAGTACATCTCTCTCGCTCGATCTCCCTCTTTCTTTACATATACACTTTTAAGTAGTGGGTGTAAACATAAATGAAAAAAGAAATTCTGCAGATTCTCATTTAAATAGTTTTTGCTGAATACCATCCAAAGGTACATCCCTTTTAAAAGGAAAAAGAAACCAAGAAAAAATTTCCCTGATAGGATTTCGATTTTTAACAATTTCTTTTTTTTTCTTTTAACAAGCTGCAATGTTCATTTTAATGGTGGTTGCTAGACCCTCGTGATATACGTGGTGATCGGCAATAGAAAAATCAAATTAGTTTCAAAAACATCATGGATGATGGTAAAATGTTGTTTCATATATATATATATAAAAGAAAATGTATGCATTCCTTCTCTTGAAAGCATGTACGTTAATTTTCTCTGTTCAAAGTTTTCTTTAGATGCAAGTTCACATAAATTTCGTATGGGACAGCAAAGGGGTTTCCTCCTATTTTCTTCTGTTTTCAGGTACAATTGTACTGAAAACATAATTAAAAAAGTCATGCCTTAGTGCTGGCTAGTTTTTGCTGATATAGCAAAACCAGGAAATGAATTGGACAAAAATTAATAGGCGATCTCCAAGCAATTGACAACGTTGAACGGTTTAGTGACAAATAATTACAGGAAATAGTGAAATAGGATCACAATTATGTAGTTCATAATTAAATGTTTACATTTCCACATTTCAATTGTAATGTACAAAGGAGAAATATGCACCATTGCTGCACAAACGGGTTCGGAAATTCAACCACCAAATGCGAACGAAATGGAAGAAAAACTTTGAATGGTTTGTAAGAGTCCTATTGAAGCTAGTTCATGAGTCCATGAGTCTTTCCATCACCGTGTTAAGCACTGCATGAGCATCAACAGTAACTGCAACCTTGACTGTAGGTTTATCAGACCATTCAGTAACTTCTCCAAACCTTGTCAGACAGTGAAAGATCAGAATTTCAGTCCAAAATCCAAATAGCCAAAAATGAGGGTGTACGAGTGCATAGTAAGATCTTGTCTATTAAATCGCCAAACAGAGAAATATAAACAAACGAAAGAACAAAATCATAGGAAGTAGAGATAATACAAGCAAATTCGTCGTTCTCCATCTTTATAGCTGAACAATCATTTAACATGAAAGCACACTAGTATGTAATTAGCTCAAAGTCTAAATTGCTGCAGGGAAATTCAACAAATTCTCGCAAATCAAATTCAGATTATATCCACTTATATTTTTACTTAATTGAACGGTGCAGAGCCAAACGTCATCAGATATTAATGATACTCATAAATTGATCAGGGGACAGGGGAGAAATCCTTGAATATAGTAACAAAGAATTGCTAGTGATGCCCAAAAATTGAGGATGTTATCCACAAAAAGTAATTCATATCTAGTCACTGCTAGTTTTCTTTATCTTTTTTTCTTTTCTATTAGATTAGAGAATTAATGCTAATCAAATTATTTGCATCACTGGAGCTAAGAACTACATCAAGAGAAGAAACTTTTGAAAGGGCCAAATTTTCTACCTTTTTTGTTTGTTATAGAATAATGTTAGACCCCTCGTGATGCCGACCGTCTGGACACGAACAACACCTTCCACATAGGTGATCAGTGAAGGGTCCACAGCAGCAAGAACCGTTGTTGGGTCATGAAGATAAACACCTGCGTTATATTTTGAGAACAGATTAATCAAACAAACACTTATAGTCTCGTTATCTATTCAATTACCAGTTCAACATAGCAAACCTTTTGTGCTGTAGGAATCATGATGATAAGAAAAGTAGACACCTAAAATCTTGGATATATACTGTGCAAACTTTCCATTAGATTCTTCTAGCTTCTCTCGATCCCCATCTGTAAAAGGAAACAAGATGAAGGTTTGATAGATTAATAAGATGTAATCAAGAATCAATGCTAACATATTACAAGCAACTGAAATGTGGTTGTCCTTTTCTCAAAGAAGAAAATAATCATAAAATGGTATACGGTTTACAAGGTTAACCACTTAATTATTAAAATTTTCCATATAGATATACCAGTTAAAATGACTTGGTGGGTGACATTTATTCCTATAGCCAGAATATCAGCTCCACTTGTGAATACAAAATCGGCTGCATCAGGATCTCCAAAGATCTTATCCAACCAATCAAAAGAAAATAAAATTAAGAACTCAACTGAAAATCAAGCAAAACAATGGCCGAGTGCTGCAAAATAAAAGAAACATACATTCGCCTCTGCTGCTGGATTCACGTTTCCATTCACTGAAAATGCACCACCAAGAATGACAATTTGCCCAACGTTTTTAATAAATGCAGGATCTGACTGCATGGCCTGCATAAATCATAAATCTCAACTGACAAACAAAAACAAAAAGATGAGGAGATCTTAAAGTGATTAACAAAAATTTAAAGAAACTAACCAATGCAATATTTGTTAGAGGACCCAAGGCGACCACAGTTACTTTCCCCGGATAAAGACTAGTTTGCTCAATAAGAAAATATACAGCAGATTGCTCAATTGGCTTTCCTTTTGGTGGGGGAAAGTTTTGGTTTCCCAATCCATCAGTCCCGTGCACAAAGTCAGCAATTCGAAGCTTTGTACCATTCTTTACACGAAAGTGATTTAACAAATTATACACCAACAAAGTTGCTTATCAATTAATTCCTAATTTTATATATATATATATATATATATATATCATTACACATACAGTGATGGTCACATGAGACCCTTCGGCCACAGGAATGTCTGTCCTCCCTGCAATCTCCAACTATAGTATGAAATGTAGAATAATATGAAAGATAGCGGCAATTAGTGAATGAAACTGAATGCTAAAACGATACAAAACGGGTTATAATATAAATCAGAAACTACATCCACTTAATGTTATATCATAAGTTAATTTCCTCACATTCAATACATTATAGAATTAAGCACTCCATAACAGAAGACAGAAACAACTACAAGAAGTCAATGATGTACCCTGCGCTTCTAACAGTTGTAAATTGTAACCACCAGGTCAACGATTTCATATTCAATTTCCAAATTCAGAAACCTAAATCTAACAAAAATGTTAACAGTTGAATTACCAAATGCAAAGCGTTCCTGGTGGCGAGAGTGGTGTAGACATTGCCATAAATAGTAGTAAGTCCAATTACTTCAACTTCCGGTGATTGCAACGCCACAAAGATCGCCATCGCGTCATCTGTTCAACAATAATTTGAGCTCAGCATCAATTATTTTCCAAACCTCGAAAAAAAGATGGAAATTTTTCATAAAAATCCATACCCCAGAAAAAATTTAGAAAGCAATTAAACTCAAATTAGCATTATACTAGCATGTACCAATTCCGGGGTCAGTGTCGATGATCATCTTCTTGCGTTCCGCCATTGATTCAATCTGATAATTTGTCGAGATTTACTAGAAACTCAGTATTATACACTTGTGCATGATCTGTATCGATATAATATAATTTAAAATAAAATTATGGGCGGAAGTAGGGATTTAAGGCCATGTTTGGATGTAGAAAGTTCACCCTATGGAGTGCTTTTAAAGAAAATCTCCTTTTTCAGGAAATAAATATGTTCATCTCAATCTACCTTAAAAAGAATACATATCCATCTCAATCATTTATGATCATAATAATAGACTAACATTTTTAAAAATATTATTCTATCATATTAGATTGAATATTTCTTATACAATTATTTTTTAAAAAATATTAATTTCACAATATTGCTTTATTGTCAGAATATTATAAATAAATATTTATGGTGATACTCCTCGTCTCTTATAACTTGAAAAAATTATATATAACAAAATTTTATGTTAGAAATTTGGGATGCGAATAACTAAAATAGGATATCGGATGGAATTACATATATAACAAAATTCATGTTAGAAATTTAGGATTACAAAGAACTAAATGAGATGCGATATTGAATTTTTTAATTAACTTGTACGTAACGTAAACTTAAAGTATACGCCCGGAGCGATTCTCTTGTCTAAAAAACCAACAAACATATTAAAATAAAATTTAGGAAACTGTAAATGTGATATAGTAGAATTGTGAAATAGTAAATGTAGCACCCCGCACTTGAGGCACCACATCCTCCGCACTAGAGTCCAACACGTGTAGTGAAATGGGAAATCCGTACACGTGTCAAATAATAGAGAACGGGTGACAAACAAAATTCACACCTAAGCTAGGCAGTCTAGACCCTCAATCAGAGTGCGAATCGAACAAGTAAATACGGAAGCGATAAATTTTAAACCAATAAGTATATCCCAAGATCACATATTCACATTAAGTAACTCATAACCATGATGTAATATACATCATTTTACAAATGTCCGTCCGAGGCCAAAATAATAACAAGTTTCAATACTTCAACATACAAAAGTTCATAAATACAAAATATAACCACTACTATGCATGAGACTTGAGCTAAACTACAAGTGAGACACTACAACAGACTTGCCGCCTAGCTCGACTCCGAGTGTACCTGAAAACTCAAAAGAAGGGAAAGAAAAGAAAACACGAACGAGGGTTAGTCCTAAAGACTAGTGAGGGGCTAACACACACACCCAATATACGTATAGAGCAAAGAACTTATCAAAATTAAACAATCCATGGCTCGAGAATGGTTTTTGCACGCCAAAATGTTTTTCCATGATAATAGATATATAATTTGAAGATAAGAAAAGGGCCGAAGGCCAGAACACCAAATTTTAGGTAATTATAAGTCCATCCTCATTCCATAGATTCAAACACACACCTACGACTCGGCGAGTACGAGTCCAAACTCCAACTCCTCAAAATTCGAGCAAGGAAACCAAATACATAAACAACCAACCAAACTCTAGGTGATAGATGGGTTGACGACACAAACTATCGGTAAGCACAGGAGAGAGGGTTTAATCACCTCCCTGAAACCTTCGGCGGGGTTACCACCGGCTCAAGAGAAAAGCCTTTCCCCAAAACTACTAAGGTTAGGCAAACCTCTCAAATGGAGAATGTTGATAGGGGGAGCTCGGCGAACCCTTGGCCGTCCCAAGATACCATACCATCCTCCGGGGCCCACGTAAATCACAAACCACAAAGCCTTTCTTTCAAAGCTCAACTTCTCGCACACACACATATTTAACTCCCATTTTCAAAGAACAACGTGAAAATAGTTCATATATACGTATAAAGACATTTTCCAATACCCATGACAAACGGGACAAACCCCCAAAGTACATATCACACACTTATCTAACATATAATATACGTAATTCGCATGCGGGCTTCAATCCACAAAGGGTTTTAGGTCGAATTAACTAAAAAAACAAAACCTCATTTTGTAGCGTGTGTAGTGGAGACAAAAAAAGATATAAATCGGGCGCCTACGGGATAGTCTCATCACCTTTGGGACCAACCTCTGAATAAAACAAACAACACGGGTTGAACTTAGACTAATATGTACCAAATAAATGCTCGGCTATGCTCATGAATGCGATGAATGCATATAAAGTGCATAAACATACCAATTAGAACATAATGAATATAATCTCGAACATATGAACTCAAAATCAAACCAAATTTCAACACAAGAAAGGGAACACATAATATAACACATTAGGAATGCTTAGGAGTCATATTGGTGGTGGGAGAGAAGCATACAAGCCACGAGAAACTAAAAAATGACAAAATAAAGCGGCCGGTGACACTGGAGCATTCCAATGACCGTTGATTTTCAAAGCCTTAATTCCAACGGCTGTTGAAATGAAGCTGTAGCTTCCTACTGTTCCCCTCAATTTCAACGACCGTGGAAATCACTAAGTTAATTTCCCACGATCGTTGGAACACCCCCTGCTCCAAAAAGTCCATTTTCAAGCAACCTAAGGCCAAAACTCTTTCTAAGCAAGCTCAAACACTTCAAAACCAATCCAAATTCATACATAACAATGTAAACTCATGCATATACATTCAAGCTATCAATTAGCACCAAATATTCAAGGTTTTATGCACAAATTTCCAATGAGACAAGCACTTACGCACATTAGGGCTCAATCGACATCAATCTCAATCAAACATGCACAAATGAATCCAAAAATGCCGAGCTATGCGCCTCTTCCAAAACTAATCTCTTAAGTTCTTCCGAAACACACACCCTAGCCTTGAACCGAAATAAACCCGAATCTTCAAACCCCAAACTTGGTTTCCAGATCGATTCTTGCTTTCGCCATCAATTTCTGAATTTTTGGATCCTTTGATTGAGCTTCGATCAATCTTCAGTTCAAGTCCGGTTGAACGGAAATGTTTGCTAGACGAGCTTCTGAAACCAAAACCACGGAACCCTGCTACTCAAACCTGTCTCTAAACCCAAAACACTAGCCTTCCAACTCAAAGCATCAGCAACTACATTTGCCTTACCCGGGTGGTATTGAATCTTACAATCGTAGTCCTTGAAAAATTCCACCCATCTTCTCTATTTCACGTTCAAGTCCTTCTGAGTGAACAAATACTTGAGACTTTGGTGGTCGGAGAACACTTCGAAGGTAGCTCCATACAAGTAGTGCCGCCACTTAGACAAAACAAACACAACCGCTGCGAGTTTCAAATCATGAGTGGGGTAATTCTTATGTTCTTTCAATGTCCTTGAGGCGTACGCTACAAATCTTCCGTTCTACATTAACACACAACCAAGCCCTTCCTTAGAGGCATCGGTGTAAAATGAGTAGCCATCCGAACCCTCGGGTAGGATTAAAACAGGTGCAGTAGTCAATTTCTCCTTAAGAGTTTGGAAACTCTTCTCACATGCCTCATCCCACTCAAACTTTTCATTCTTCTTAGTTAACCGGGTCAACTAAGAGGCAATCTTGGACAAATATTTCATGAACCGCCTATAGTATCACGCTAACCCGAGAAAACTTCTCACTTTCGAAGCATTGTTGGGTTGCTTCCAAGACATCACAGTTTCAATCTTCGCCGGGTCGACTTCAACACCTTTTCCTGAAATGAAGTGACCCAAAAAGGAAATCCGATCCAATCAGAACTCGCACTTACTGAACTTAGCAAACAATCGGTGTTCTCGAGGCACATTCAATACCATTCTCAAGTGTTGCACGTGCTCTTCCACAAATCTCGAATACACCAAAATATAATCTATAAAGATGACCATGAGTTTATTGAGGTAAGGCCGGCATATTCGGTGCATCATATCCATAAATGCAGCTGGGGCATTTGTTAAACCAAAAGGCATGACCACGAATTCGAAATGCCCGTAATGATTGTTGAAACCCGTCTTCGGTATGTCTTCTTCTCGGATACGCAATTGATAATACCCTTGTCTCAAGTCCAACTTGGAATAGACACGCGAACCTTGAAGTAGATCAAATAACTCTTCTATGTGAGGAAGCAGGTATTTATTTTTAACCATTAACCGATTCAGCTTACAGTAGTCTATACACATTCGCAACGGCCCGTCTTTCTTCTTTACAAACAGGATGCGAGCACCCCATAGAGAAGTGCTCGGGCGGATGTAACCACATTCTAAGAGCTCATCAAGTTGCGTGTCTTCAGCTCCTTCAACTCCGCTGGAGCCATCATATAGGGAGATTTCGCATAAGGTTCTGCCCCGGGATAGAGGTCTATAACGAATTCAATGTCTCGGTCTGGAGGTAAAGACCCCAGACTCTCTGGGAAAACATCGAGAAACTCCTTCACGACCTCAGTCTCCTCGAGCATAGCCTGGTCCTTTAGATTATTCAATAGGTAGGCCACATAGCCCGTCGCACCGTCCCTGAACAACCTATTAGCTTCCACAAAAGAAATGAATGGGCAAGTCTTCAACCTTTCACCCAGAATACTGTAGAACCCAAAGAAATCTTCTTAGCAAAACAATCTATCACGGCTCGATGACGAAACAACCAATCCATCCCCAAAATCATGCCAAACTTCTTCATTGGTATCTCTATCAAGTCTGTGGAGTACACTTGGCCCTCAATACTCACCCGACACTCACGAAACACTCGGTTCGTCACCAAACAACCACCAAGAGGAGAACTTATAATAAAAGAATCATCAACGCAAGCAACAGACAAGGGCAAGGTATCAACAAATGGGGAAGCAATAAAGAATGTGTCGCCCCCGGGTCAAACAATGCATGTAATAGAATGCCACGTATGCTAATAGTACATTCAACAATCGCAGTGACATACACTTGAGCTTCATATTCCTCACCCTCCAAAGCATAAACCCTTGCTTGTATAGGAGCTCTCGGTGGCATTGCATTCAAAGGCCGGGGATTCTTATTCTTGGGCAAGCACTAACTAAATGCCCGGGCTCGCCACAACCATAACACTTTCTCAACTTCTTCCGGCATGTCACCTTCGTAAGATTGGGCCCCCCAATAATCATATTGAATTGGGGCCGTTAGAGCAGGCACCGATGGAAAAGGAGGTTTGGGTTTCTTGAAAGAGGCATTAGATCCTTGGGGTTTGAAGAATTGAGGCCCACTTTGAGGTGCGGGCCTCTTACCCAAGTTGGAACCCGAACCTTGGCCCGAAGAGTGAGCCAAAGATTTCAACCTCATCCGTTGAGCTCATAACATGATTGCTTTCCTTGTGGCCTTCTCCCAAGTATCCACGGTGGAGGCTTGCAATGCCTATTGGAGATCGGTTCTTAGCCCATGAATGAAAGTTTGGGCCTTCATAGAATCATTCTCGGCGACGTGGGGAGCATAGGGGAGGAGTCTCTCAAACTCTAGTATGTAATCCTCAACCGACCAGTTCCATTGCCTCAACTCCATAAATTCTTGGAGTCTTCTTTCTCTTGCACTAGGGGGAACAAATTTGTTGCAAAATTCCTTTGTGAAACTTTCCCAATTAAACTCTTCACCCCTCATTTCCAATTGAGACCTCATAGATTTCAACCAACCCAAAGTGGGACCTTGAATGTAGCAGGAAATACAAATAGCTTTCTCATGTGAAGGTGAAGGGCATAACTCCCAAATACCATTGATCTCGGCTAGCCATTCATCCACCTTTATATCATCTCCCACATACCACTTATATGGTTATTGTTGCGAAAATTCACGGTATGCCGGTGTAATTGGTCCTTCTTGTGCATCCTCGAGGGGGAGTCTGAAAATGTTGGTTTTGTTGTAGATGGTTCAGTAGGTGGTTGATTAAGATCCGGTGTTTGTTTACGGTCTTTTCTTCGGGGAGGCATCCTGAAAAATCACAATTCAAGAAATATTGATGCATGTGGCTCAGCATCTGTTTATGTAAACAAATGAGTCATAATTTAAATCAATTAGGTCACATAAATGAAAGATGAATGCAAAGAATCACATAATCCTAAGTCGAACGACCTAGACCGACACGACACTACTCAAGAGCCCTAGTTTTGCAACCGAGAGCTCTGATACCACTTTAGGATGTAGCACCCCGCACGTGAGGCACCACATCCTCCGCACTAGAGTTCGACACGTGAAACGAAATGAAAAATCCACACACGCATCAAATAATAAAGAACGTGTAATAAATAAAACTCACACCTAAGCAAGCCGGTCTAGACCCTTAATCAGAGTGTGAATTAAAGTAAATAAATACGAAAGCGATAAATTTAAACCATCAAGCAAATCCCAAGATCACATATTCACATTAAGTCTTCAACAAGCATGGTATAATATAAATCAATATACAATTGCCTATCCAAAGCCAAACTAATAATAAGTGTCAAATCTCAAACATACATAAAGTTCTTAAGTACAAAAGATAACCACTAGTCCACTACCATGCATGAGACTCGAGCTAAACCACAAGTGTGACTCTAAGACAGACTTGCCACCAAACTCAACTCAGAGTGTACCTGAAAACTCAAAAGAAGGGAAAGAAAAGAAAACACGAACGAGGGTTAGTCCTAAAAACTAGTGAGGGGCTAACACACACACCCAATATACATACAGACCAAAGCACTTATCAAAATTAAACAATACATGGCCCAAGAATGGTTTTGGCACGCCAAAACGTTTCCCTGATAATAGATATATAATTTGAAGATAAGAAAACGGCCGAAGGCCAAAACACCAAATTTTAGATAATTATAAGTCCATCCTCATTCCATAGATTCAAACACATACCCAAGACTCGGCGAGTACGAGTCCAAACTCCAACTCCTCAAAATTCGAACAAGGAAACCAAATACGCAAACAACCAACCAAACTTCGGGTGATAGAAGGGTTGACGGCCCAAATTATTGGCAAACACACGAGACAAGGTTTAATCACCTCCCTGAAACCTTCTGTGGGGTTACCACCTGCTCAAGAGGAAAGCCTTTCCCCAAAACTCCTAGGGTTAGGCAAACCTCTCAAATGGAGAATGTTGATGGGGGAGCTCGACGACCCCTCGGTCGTCCCGAGATACCATACCATCCTTCGGGGCCCACGTAAATCACAAACCACAAAGCCTTTCTTTCAAAGCTCAACTTCTCGCACACACACACTTAACTCCCATTTTCAAAGAACAAAGTGAAAATAGTTCATATATACGTATAAAGATGTTTTCCAATACCCATGATAAACGGGACAAACCCCCAAAGTACATATCACACACTTATCTAACATATAATATATGTAACTTGCATGCGGGCTTCAATTCACCAAGGGTTTAGGTCGAATTAACTAAAAGAAAAAAACCTCACCTTGTTGCGTGCGTAGTGGAGACAAAAAAGATATAAACTGGGCGCCTACGGGATAGCCTTATCACTCTCGGGACCAACCTCTGAACAAAACAAATTACACGGGTTGAACTTAGACTCAATATGTACCAAATAAACGCTCGGTTATGCTCATGAATGCGATGAATACATATAACACATTAGGAATCATAGGAGTCATATCGGGTGGGAGAGAAGAATACAAGCCACGAGAAACAAGAAAACGACAAAATAAAGCGGCTGGTGACATTGGAGCATTCCAACGGCCGTTGGTTTTCAAAGCCTTAATTCCAACGGCCGTTGAAATGAAGCAGTAGCTTCCTACTATTCCCCTCAATTTCAACGGCCGTGGGAATGACTGAGTTAATTTCCCTCGGTCGTTAGAACACCCCTGCGTCCAAAGAGTCCATTTTCAAGCAACCTAAGGCCAAAACTCTGTCTAAGCAAGCCCAAAAACTTCAAAACCAATCCAAATTCATGCATAACAATGTAAACTCATGCATACACATTCAAGCTATCAGTTATCACCAAAGATTGAAGGTTTCATGCATAAATTTCCAACGAGACAAACACATACGCACATTAGGGCTCAATCGACATCAATCTCAATCAAACATGCACAAATGAATCCAAAAATCATCTCCTGTGCATCAAAACACATATATCCAATTCTCAATACATATTAGCACTCATGTATGAAGAAGGGAAAGAAGGGGATCAAGGGTCAGGGGGTTTCAAGCCATCAAATCCAACACTCAAGCTCCAAAATACATCTTATGCACAAACCCACAAGATCCATAAATGTCATGAAGTTCCTAACCAATTACCAAGCAACCAAAACCATAGATACTCCAAGAATTCACACCCAAGACTCCCATATATGCAATAAAAGCCATCAGAAGTCATAGAATCACATTTGGCCATCAAAGTCTCCAAAATCTAACTATTCATGCTCAATCAAAACTCATACTTCCACCACAATAATCCAAGAAAAAAATCCACAGAAAGAAGCACAAAAGCAAGAGAAATTCATCCATGGTCTTACCTTGAAGAGATGATGGAAGCAAGAAAGGGTTCTTGAGCTTGGAGAGGCTAACAGTGGTGGAAATGGAGTTGGGCTTCTTCTTCTCCTTTTCTCGAGGGATTGCTGCATTTCTTGGGGTATGAGGGGGAGAGAGGTTCAGCCAATTTGTGTATAAGGGAGGGAATAAGTCAACAAAAGGGTATGGCTTGCTCCCACCTAGGTTAATAGGGGCGTATAGTGTACGTAGGTCGAAATTTGGGTAATCGGGGGTCGAAACAAAGTCGGAAAATTATGGGGATAGGGTCATTGAATCCAATTCATCGAATCGGACTCAACGAAGGTGTCGGAACTCGAATCTGAGTTCTTTAGCTCAAGATACGGCCTAAAGACTCAAAAGGTCATAATTATCGAATGACCCCAAAATATTCAAAAAGAGGCAAATTGAGTCCAAAATAATTACACAAAAACTCCAAATATAATTTAAATCATATAAAAAGGTCCAAGAATCATATATTTCACATTGGGCATACTCGAAAATTTAAATTCACAAAATACATATTACGCGATTAATAAACATTCAAGCAACACATATGATCAAATTGTTCAAATAATTCAAATAAGAGAGAATTCAAGAATATAAGTCATCAAATAAATAAGAGAATAAATGAAAAATAAATAAATAGACCTACACGTGGTACAAACCTGTACGTGCGGAAATTCGGGATGTCACAAGTCTAGTTGGAATCGTATTCAATTTTAACTTTTCTCCTATTTTCTTTTCCTCAAGTAATAGGAATTTTATTCAAAATAATATGGATCTAATTAAAAATAAGATACTTATTTCTTCTAAAAAAAAACTCCTAACCAAATTAGGAATATTAATTATTTTAATAATAATTACTATCTTATTCCAATAATATTTATTCTAATCAAATTAGAATTAATATTTACTAAAATAATAAATAGAAGACATTTAGTATTTATTTATTTATTTATTTTAATCAAATTAGAACAACTAAATAATTAAATACTTAGAGCGCGTTTACTTTTCACGTAATGATAATGCATGTAAGGATAATAAATGTTTGTGATAGTAGACATCCCTTCGTTTACTAATTACGTTAACAAATTCATGCATTCATGTTTGCATAAAATCTAGTGTTTACTTTTACGGGTAGTTAACGATGATAGAAGGAAATTACTCATTTATCCTTGATTTATTTTAATTATTTTTCTGCTCAATTTTCGCAAAATCTCAATTATACAAAAGGTCTGGTTTTCATTTTCATTTGATAATACCAGAGTAGATTTTCAGTTAAGTGTTCATCTAAAAAAATTGAGGTATAGTGAATCTCTGCTTAAAATTAACCACGAAAATTTCATTATACCCTATTTTATATCTTCAATTTAAGGATCAATTATTTTTCTCGCTATTTTCTTTTGTCTCTAAAATTCCAGTGAAACTATTTTAATTAAATAAAATTAAATAACATATCAAGAGTTCTGTTTTCCTCAACTATATAATTTTTTTATAGTTGAGATGTATCTTTTTTTAAGATTAATATTCCAAGCTAATTAGCATTCCAATTTCACAGAGTAGGAACAATAAATTTTATATTTTCAAATTTCATGCATAAAATAACTTTATAGTTGAATTGAAGACAAATATATCTTGTTGAAATTTTGTAATTTTTTTTTCTAGTTCTTATATTTTCCCCTGACTTATCTGTTTTTTTCCTCTTAAGTCGTTTTTTCTAATTGCTAAAAATTTGAGGGTAAGAGAAATTAAATAATAGAATTATTTGTTGTCATGAACTCTGCTAAATGACGAAGAAAAAAGAAAAAAAATTAAGAAAGAAAGAACAAAAAGGAATAATTGAAAAGGAAAATAATTGATAAATTATTTACAGAGATAAATTAATAAATTATTTACAGAGATAAAACTCTATTCTTTTTCTACAAAGAGAAAACTCTATTTTGCTTCAAAATAGTGTCTCAAATATTCCAATAGATTTAATATTCCAATAGATTTGAGAATATTGCAAGATATCTTTAGATTTAATATTCCAATAGATTTGAGAATATTGCAAGATATCTTTTAAATATTCAATAGATTTCAGCTGCAACCAAAGGAAGTGAAAATTTGAGAATTGAAAACTTTAAGAACACGTAGGAAGAAAATAGATTTTAGTGCAATTTTTATGTAAAATTTGAGAAAATATGGATTTATTGGTAATTTTATGTGCCGTGTGATATTCGTGTGATTTATCACACTCCTTTTTGGCATGTGATATATATTTTCATAAAACACGCTAATCATACAGGCTAAAGCTTATCCTACAGGCTTTCACATATGCAATATAAATGCACGTAGATGTTGGTTATATATCACAAATATCCATTATCTTAAAGAGTAAACACGCTCTTAGAGTTAATTATCTAATTAACTCCATGAATGGCTTTAGAATTAATTCTAACGAACTGAAATTAATTCTCTCTTTAACTTTATTTGGCTTTATAATTAATTCTCTTAATTAATTATATTGAGAATTTATAATTAATTCTCTTAATTAATCATATTTGGGCTTTATAATTAATTCTTTAATTAATGAAGACATGATTCAATTTCTCAATTTGACCACACGCCCAAAACTCTCTTACGTGCCACACGTGTACTTTTACACTGTGGTCTCGTTTTGATCAACAATTTGATCTTTCCTTCGATACCCTTTGAACTTGACATTTGTGTGTGACCCCTAGGTTCATTTTCAGTTAGAAGTGAGCTTAATTAATTAATACCATTATTAATTAATCAAATTACAGATCATACGACCCTAATCTAGCAGCAGGTGTGTGACCTCTACCCGAACAATGAATATATATTCGAAAGAACCTTTCAGTCAATGACAGTTGTGAGGTACGATCCTCCTACCATCTCATCTCTCAATCAAGATCTAGGCCATGGGAATAACGAGAGCCCCACTAATCTCGATCATAAAGCTAAGTTCGTTTCATATCCGTTTGATCTCAATCCAAGAAACCCTTTTCTTGATGTCTTGATCCACCACCTCGGCTGAGGGTTTAAGATGGCATATGAACAACTTATGCAATAAGAGATCTTCTTGCATTAAAGCAAGTGTAGGTCCTTTGTTGATTCTCATATGCTTCCATGTGCCACTTGTGCAGCCATATAAGTTTAAATTAGTTGTCTAAGGCGACATCCTTTAAAGATTTATTGAAGACTACTGAGTTAGCCCACAAAGCATCAATGAAATCTCAAGTTAAATGATTACTTAACTCACACCATTGACCAGTGAGATATTTCCTAATCTAGAAGTTTCTTCTTCCTGAAGTGGAAACTTCCTATCCCATTTAGGAATTTTATCACGTGGGATACCTCAATGTACCCGTTCCAATAACAAACACCCTCATGTATTGCATAAGCATCAAGTATGCACTTTACACCCCATGAAACAGGATGCTCTTTCTTAAAAACGCAATCCCATGAGCAAGTCTCAATTGAGCCTAATCAATATTCTCACTTTTTGTTGGACTCGTGGACTTGGAGTGGTTTCTAATCCGGCCTTGAGTTAGGGCTCATTTCATGTGTCATTTGCCTAAATGCAAAGTCCCTAACAACCTTATGGATTAGGGGAGTTCTAATACATACGCACATAGTGGAAACACTCAAAAAATATGCATTGGCATATAAAGAAGTGTTTGCCTATGATAATAATCAATTGTATATTATTCAAAGATTGTTTGTGACATAAGGAAAGTCCCAAAATGAATTATAACTAATTGAATTTCTAGGGCACTTTTCCAACACATTTGATATTAAATAATAGAAAAGGATTAGTCATTTTTGAATTCACTAGACAAATCACGCATTTAGTTCCACATTACCACATCATTATTCTATAAACTGCATATTTAGTTTTAATTCGAATTCTTTCCTATTTGAATTATTCACTAAACAGATCATGCATTTAGTTCCACATTACCATTTTATTAATTTATAAACATCACATTTAGTTCTAATTTGAATTTATTATTATTATTATTATTATTATTATTATTATTATTATTATTATTATTATTATTATTATTTTGAGTTATTCACTAGATAGATCACCCAGTTCGTTACATATTACCACTTCATTACTGTATAAACTGCACATTTAATTCTAATTCAAATTCTTTATTATTTCTAACTTATTCACTAGATTGATCACGTAGTTAGTTCCACATTACCGCTTCATTATTCAATAAACTACACATTTGGTTCTGCAATAGAATTAATTCCAACTTAAACAACAAAAGATCAGCTGATTCCATTCCAAACAATACTAATAAACATTTCACTATAGTACGACTAATATAAACAACAACATATCTTCTATAAAGGACTCTTGATGATTGAGAAGGGACCTGTTGTTCCAGAGTTGGTTTTGAAGAAGTAAAAGGACTCTTGATGGTTGAAAAGGGACCCATTATTCCAGAGTTGGTTTTGAAGTAGCAAAAGAACTCTCGATGGCTAAGAAGGGACCCATTGTTCCAGAGTCAGTCCCGAAGAAATAGAAGTATATTATGTGGGAGGAGGCTAATCAACCTCATTCTGATCATTTTACAGGAGGTTGGAATCAACAATCTCCATGGAGTGTTCATTTCTAGGGTACTCATCGATATCTAAGTCCCTATTCTCAATGTTTTCCATATGGAGGTACTCCTCTTCGAACTCGAAAAGGTGTGCTTGACGCACTTTGATGATAAACCTAAGGGAGTCTTAGTAATTGCATCATCTTTCCCTCACCGCAACATGCTCCACAAGTTGATACAAAAAATTGTACAATAAATGATGAATAAAATAAAATTGAGTATGAATACGACTTATAGAAGAGTTATGCCATCGTCAATACTCTTGGCCACATCAGGCACAAATACCATCAACAACCAATTCAACACCAGGAAGTCTAACAACCCTACAGAAACTATAAAATCTTTTTCACAGTTTCTTCAGGCGGTGTGCGATGTCTCGGGCCAGTATGGGTGCCTGAATCACCCTAACATATCAGTCACCACCTGAAACAATGCTAAGTCCATGCTGCCTTGCTCCTCAATGTTGTTGGTTATGGCGTATTGCCGAAATTGTTCTATCTATACTCATCGGCCTCTCTACGATGGGTGTTGGTATACCAAAAGGATTCATGATGTTGTTGAAGGAAACGAAAATTGGGAGAGAAAGGCAAAGAGAATAAGGATTTTTTGGATGAAAGCAAGTAAGGGAAAACCAGATGAATTGTAGCATTTAGGGCACACCATTAATAAAGAGACCTTAAGGTACCTACCAACATAATGGAATCGATATGACCGATTTAATTTTAGGCATCCAAATTACAGAAAATAGTGTTGGCAGCTGTTTAATTAATGGACACGTCATCCCATTGGGAAGAAATAACAATCTATTGCATTTAATGAGTAAACCTGACTTTTATTAGTTATTTAAAGTGTTGTTTGTTAAGTTAAAGAAAAATAAAAAAGAAACGAATCGTTTGTCTCTATTGCCGAATAAAAAATTAATCATTGTCAAATCAAATTGAAAAATAAACTAATGTATATTATATTCGTAAATTCACTAAAATATATTGAAAAATTAAAGAAAAACTAAGATAAGGAATGAATAACAATCTACTAAGCTTGACGAGTAAATATGGCTTTTATTGGTTATTCATAGGTTTGTTTGTCGGGCTAAAGAAAAATTGAAAGTCCTCATCGTAAGAGAATTGTTTGTCTCGATTGTCGATAAATATTAATCATTGTCAAATTGAAATAATCTGAAACAACAAAAATATTAAAAAACTCAATTACCTTCTTCTATGTTCATCTTTTCAGAGAACTGCTTGGTTGTCGGATAAAAAACTTACCTTAGATTTATTCTCGTGCTATAAATAGAAAGGGAAATAATATTCAAAAGGTGTGATTTGGGGTTGGTGGAGTCAATACAATGACGCCTGGAGGGGATGGTCGGAGTCACATGATGAATAGAGTTTGACGGATGTTAGGTATCTCTGTTCCTCGAATATTGAAATAGTTTGACGAAGAAGGTAGGTGAGATGATTCATAAGAATCACAACAAAAGATAAATCGACAACGATCTTTTCTATTTGTCGCTAGAAAAAAATCACCGACGATGATTTTTTTGGCAATGAGAGATAACGGTGAAGGGATGAAGAAGACATGGTATGTGTTATTATTTCTTAAAATTATTGGGGGTATTATGGTATTTTCTCATAAGTAGCGATATGAGTCTTTTCTTAAATTTATTAAGGATATTATGGTATGTTAACCGCATTTGGGTTGTTTACGAAATATAGGTAGGATAAGAGGGATCTAAAATTGCTATTTTTCAAATTGGGGGTTTAGAAAAAGTTTTTTCCAAACCCACTAATTCACACATTAATTCAAATTTTTTTCTCTCCCCTAAGAGTTTACTGCCTTTGTGGTCTTCTTTTTTTTTTCTTCGTTGGGCTGTGCGCAGTACGTTAGGAGAGTGCGTGAGGGAGTGATACACGAGCGTCTAACATAGCGGTCGGATCTGTCATCGACCTCTTTCATACGCTCTACTTTGTTCCGACTTGCTTCTTTCTTAGTTTTAGGTCTCGTTTTTGTTATATTGATATTGCACTTTACTTTGTCTTTTCAGGAATTTACTGCTTGAGGTCTTTCTCATTCACCTTTGTTCTGTGTATCGGTCACTATCCTCAATGGAGTCTGATATAGAACAGTTAAGTAGAAACTTGGCGCTAACGTCTACTGAAGATATGGAGAGGATAGCCCCAGATACTGTGTGGAAGGGAGATGATAGACAGAATAGATTTTTGATAGTGGGAAAAGTCTTGTCTAAGAAACCCGTGCGTTTTGATGCATTCCAATCTACCATGAGAGGAGTGTTTAACCCAATTAAAGGTATAGAGATAGAAAAATTGGATGGAGGAAGATTCTTGTTCATCTTGAATCACAAAGTGGATTATAACAAAATCATGACAGGGGGTCCATGGGCTTTTGAAAAACACCTGCTTTACTCTGGGAGGTTACACAATCGGTGGACCAGAATATCTGCAATCTTTCTTATTGTACGTTCCATGTTCAGGTTGCAGGTCTACCTTTCTCTAAACGGACTCGGGTTATGGTGGAGTTTATTGGCTAAAAAATAGACAGATTTTTGGAGTTTGATGAGAAGAAAAAGGGAGGACATCTGTTTAATCCCAATCTACGTATTAAAGTTTGCATTAATATGGAGGAGCCACTCAAGAGGGCAATCCGAATTTGGAACGCCTCAGGTGAAGAGGAACTCCTGGTTACTCTTAGCTACGAAAACTCCCAAATTTCTATTATATTTGTGGGATATGCGATCATATTGTTAATGTCTGGCCGGCGCAATGAGAAGAAGGTTTCGATCTGAAAGAAGAGGAATACCTGTATGGTGCGTGGTTATGTGCAGCGTCAAACTTCGGAAGGTCCGGATGGAAAGATTCTGGGAGTTCTTCTGATCATAGAGAGAGATTTCCGTCTTTTTGCAGAAATTCCAGGCCGACCCATAGCTCCAAAGACAGTACTACGGTGAACGTAACTATCCCAGGAAAGAATTCTGGTACGTTGGCATACTCGCAATCGAAAAAGCCCCACTCCCGCCCCACGTTCGAAAACCAAAAATTTTCAAATCCCACCAATCTTGGAAACAACCCACAAACCCTCAACACATAACGTGACGCCAATTGTGTTGATAACGAACCATAAATCCCATCCCTAACTAATTCAACGCTTATTTAGAGCAGTAATCCCCCAATCCAAAACTCTGTTATTTCGTCTTTTCAGGCAGTCAGTGTTCCAACTAAGCCCCCTCCTCAAGCCCCACCTCATCAAAGTACAACTCTGGCAACACGGCCCCACTCCTAATTAATTCTGAGTCAACCATATCTTCTCAAAATCAAATTCAGCTTCCCATATGTCAACCCTCTTCACCCAACCCCAATTTTTCTTTTTTCTCTATTTCTTCAGAGATAAGGAAAGGAGCCAATTTCCCAACCAAAAATACTAAACACCCTATAACCAAAAAACCCAAATATCGTACCTTTAAAACCCGTGAGAACAAGTCAGCCTTAATCCCAAATCCTCTCCTTAAGATTCCACGCTAGTTGATGCTCCTATAAGCTCCATCCCTGAAACCTCAAACCTTGGTAAAAGATCGTCTCCTGTTCTTACAGAGGAAGAACTGGATTCTCGTCCTTTGAAGAAATCAACAACCTCATTGATGAAATCTTCTTCTTTCTCGGCCCCAGCGGCGGCTGTTGATCATCATGAATCTTTTCACCTGGAACTGTCGGGGTTTGGATCAGGCCTGGGCAGTTCAAGAGTTAGAAGATTTCGTCCGAAAATTCGATCCCGATATAGTTTTCTTATCACAGACGAAGAGAAAGAAGTACCGAATTCAGTCTCTCATAAACAAGTGGGGTTTTAATGGGTTGAACGTTGATGCAGAAGGTAAAAGTGGGGGTTTAGCTCTACTATGGAGAAAGGACGTCCTTGTAGATTTACTGAGTTATTCTAAGTTTCATTATGATGTCATGGTATGCATGTCGGGTGATCAAATTTTTTGGCATCTAACTTGTATTTATGGACATCCTGACGCAACAAAGAGACACATAACCTGGAAGCTGTTGAATTCTTTATGTAGCTCTCCACGGAACTCGTGGTTAGTAGTTAGTGATTTTAACAAATTAATGTGGAGAGATGGGAAAGTGGGTGGCAGACCGAGACCGTTGCATCAGATGAGGTCCTTTAGGGAATGGATGTGGAATTGCAACATGGTAGACTTGGGTTTCATTGGAAAGAAATTCACATGGTCAAATAATAGCTCGGTCCCTTATACTATAGAGTGTAGATTAGACAGAGCAGTAGCAAATCGAAAGTGGAAGGATCTCTTCCCTTGTTTTTGGTTAATCATATCGAGTCTAATACCTCGGATCATATGGCCATTTTTAAGGCCCCGGGCCCTATGGTATGCCTCCTGTTTTCTTTCAAAAAATTTGGAGTTTTATTCGTGATGACATTGTTAATTGTACTTTGGAATTTTTGAATTTTGGACGTTACGATCAGATGATGCATGCCACAAACATTGTGCTTATACCTAAAATTGAGAATCCCAAAAGCATGTCTGATTTCCGCCGCATTAGCCTCTGCAACGTTATGTATAAAATTGCTTCAAAAACCATCTCTCTCCGTCTTAAACCTATCCTCAAAACCGTGATATCCCCTTCCTAGAGTGCGTTTGTTCCGGAAAGACTTATCACGGACAATGTTTTGTGTGCATTTGAGCTTAACCATTTTATTAAACATAAGAGGCAGGGTTCTGAGGGGCTTCTAGCTCTAACATTGGACATGAGTAAAGCGTATGACAGAGTGGAATGAAGGTTCTTGGAACGTACTATGTTGAGGTTAGGTTTTCACCCTTCTTTTGTAAGCTTAATTATGTGTTGTATTTCATCGGTGGATTATTTGTTTTCTCTCAATGGTGCTTGTTTTGGTCACTTGTCTCCGGGCTGCAGCCTAAGGTAAGGGGACCCGTTATCTCCTTATCTATTCCTTGTATGTGCAGAAGTGTTAAGCAGTCTATTACGGAAGGAAACTAAGGTGCCAGGGGTTTGTATTTGTAGGAAAGCTCCGGATATTTCACACTTGCTATTGGCCAATGATACAATGGTGTTTAGCAAAGCTACCGGGGAGGTGGTAGAAGGAATATTGGAGGTTTTAAGAAAGTATGGGGTGGCTTCGGGGCAAATGATAAACTATGAGAAATCTATAATAACTTTTAGTCCCAATGTGGTGAGGGAGGAGAGGGAAAGGTTGGCGGAGAGGTTAGGGGTGCGGATTGTAGAGAAGCATGAGAAGTATCTTGGGCTCCCGGCGATGGTTGAAAAATTTGAGAAATAGGTGTTTGCAAATCTTTGAGATTGGATTGGAAAAAGAATCCAAGGGTGGAGTGACAAAACAATTGGAAAAAGAATCCAGGGATCGGATTGGATTGAAATCTCATCCTTGATGGCTAAATTCTGGTGGAGTGGTAATAACGGAGATAAAATCCATTGGGTAAGCTGGGAAAAATTGTGTCTACCTAAGAAGGATGGAGGGATGGGTTTTCGAAACTTGAAAGCATTTAATTTGGCTCTGTTGGCTAAGCAGGGGTGGCGGCTTGTAACTGAATCACAGAGTTTGTTGTCTAGACTGCTAAGGGCAAAGTACTTTAAAGGGATGGATTTTTTTGACGCTCCTCTAGGTTCCAATCCTTCACTTACATAGCGAAGCATTTGGTCGGCTAGGTATATTTTTGAAGACGGATTGCGTTGGCGAGTAGGGAATGGGGCATGCATAAATATTTGGGGTGATAAATGGTTACCTAGGCCTACTAGTTTCAAGCCTCTGATGAGAGGGGAGTTTGGAAGTGAGATTACATACGTGAAGCAATTGATTTCGGAGGAGGGAGAATGGGATGAAGCACTGGTGCGAAGCGTGTTTGTGGAAGTCGATGCAGAGGTAGTCTTATCAATCCCACTAGGAAGTGGTAATGTGAGGGATAAGCAGATTTGGCACTATAATTATAGCGCCCGGCGCATGACGCCACATCCCCCGCACCATGAGCCCAATCCACATATGAAATGGAAAGTCCATATATGAACCAAGCCCACAGCAACGGGGACTCACTCACTCACTAGGCTAGGAGGGACTAACCCTTGAACCAATTAATCCAAAAACTCTATATACAACTAGAGTAATGTGGAAGCTTGACATATGAACATTAAAATTACAATGAGTCACATACTCAAATCATAAGAAAATACGTAATTATGAATGGCATTCACAACCTCAACATACAAGATGCGCCACAGGCGTTCAATATTATGATACAGAATGTAAATACAAGTGAAATGAAACCATAGACCTATACTTTAATGTTAGACTCTAAAAGACTCTAAATTCTCGCCTAGCGCTCCAAACCTGCAAGAAACTGAAAATAAAGCCAGGTTCAGTCTATAGGAGACAGGTGGGTATAAAACAGGGCGTATATAAATAATAATGTAGAATTTAAACACCCACACATGCAAGCCATAATTCCGTGCGAGGTTTTTCAAATATTTCCCAAGTGGGTAAAAACAAAGAAAATAATGTTCAGGATTACAATTATCAATTCATTCAATTAATCAATCATTCATGCGGTCTTTACGTGAGCCCGACGAGTGGGTAAATTCTCCAACCTTCACCTTGTTTGTGCATTAATCCATTCATTCATTCATTAGCGAGCATACAACAATCATTCATGCATTCATTCATTCATTCATTCTTTCTTTCTTTCTTTCTTTCTTTCTTTCTTTCTTTCGTTCATTAATTAGTTCATTCATTCATTAGCACACAGACCTCCTTACTTCGGATGGTGGATAGATTAGCAAAACCCGGTCACCCATTCATTGACCAAAAGGGTTTCATGACTCCCGAGATGGCACTCAGGATCACCGTCGGCCCTTGCCTCCCCGAATAGCCACATGCATTAAGCCCCTGGGCCCCATTCATTGTGATCACTGATCTCACCAAAATGTTAGGTGGGAATTCATAAAGA
>JBBMKE010000011.1:8419441-8433093 GCA_037834125.1 Lippia alba | reverse complement strand
ACACAAGTAGGGAAAGATAAATAAATTAACCAATGTATGATGCACGTGCTATGTATGCATTGAACCTGTCACCGTAGTACTGGCTTTAGCATAAGGTCCCATCCATGGCTCTTGTTATTGCATATGTGAGTTGGGGGTGGTTCTTCAAGCATTTTCCATTTCTGGGTGCATTCCTCTTCGGTCCTTTATATCGATTGGAGGTCCAGAAGGCCCGTGGGATACCACGACCCGAAGTCTTCCAAGCATTCCATGCTAGATATCTTTCATGCTTTGGAAATTTGAGATCCTATGCTTCCATGCTCCTCTCCTTGTCTCCCAGTATCTTCCTACTCATGGTTGGTGTCTCACGGAGTGTAATCTTCACGGGTCTTTTGGGATTTATCATGAGCGAAGATGAAGAACTCGTCACGGGTAGGGCCTTCTATTACCGACATTAGGCGCGCGGAGATAACCTCTTCAAAGAAGGCCTTGAAGATCCCACATCCATTTCTGAAATTCCGTTCCATGCTAACCACCCATCTCCTAGAAAATTTGAAATTTGTTGTCACACTAGCCCAATTTCTTTCACTCTACAACAAAATTTCAATTCGGATATCGATGCATGCGGGTTAACATATGCTTATGACATCCAAATAAATCAAATTTCCCGTAAAATTACAAAGTATAACATATAAGGTAATGCTCATCAAGTCATGATATGCACAAGGAAATTCAATGTAATGCACATGTTAACAGGTAGTCCCTAAGCCGAACGACCTAGATAGACCCACACGACATGAGAGCCCGGGTTTTGCAACCTTGGGCTCTGATACCACTCAAGGGATGTAACAACTGGTGCGGGATATCACATCCCCTCGCACCGAGACCTGACCCACGTATGAAACGGGCAATGCATACACGAGCCAAGTCCCGGAGAACGAGGACAAACACACGCGCTAAGCTAGACGGGCTAACCCTTGAACCAAGCATATGAAAATCAGAGCAAGAATAAAATCAAAAAATACAGAAGCATACATAATTTACATAGCATGTACAAGTGAGCCACGGGCTCTACAAAAGTATAATATTATCACATAGCATGGCCTTCGCAGCCTCAATGCGTAAAGTAAAGCGCCACAGGCGTACATTTCATAAGTACTAAAATAAATAAATACATATGCAATGCTCAAGAGAAGCTAGAATAAAATGAAAGAACTAAAGGACTTGTATTCTCACCTAGCAAACCTTACACCTGCATAAAAACTGAAAACGAACCGGGTTCAGTCTATAGGAGACTGGTGGGTAAAAAATGTGGCATACAATATATATAAAGTGGTAAACAGACATACACATGCATAATATGATCCCTCGTGAGGTTTTGAACAATTCCCCAAGTGGGTAAAAGAAGGAAATCATCACACGGGCTCATATTTTTCATTCTTTCATTAAGGTCATTTTAAGCCCAGCGAGGGACGTGCATAACTTTCCTTCAGTCACCTTGTGTATTAATTAACCTTCTTTCATTCATTTCCATCAATTATGCATTCTTTCTTTCATTAGTGCACATTCATTCATTTTCATTGCGTTTGGGCAATCCGATTCACTGGCATTCCCGCATGTTGCTCCTTCTCCAATGATGGTTGGGTTTGCAAGTCCCGCCACCCATTTCCTTGACCTAAAGGGGTATATAAATCCCCTGAAGGCTTGGCGGCCGTATCCCTCGCTACCTCCAACGAGTTCAAGATGCGCCGTTCCTTGTGGGACTAACACACGGGATCACCATCGGCCCTATGCCTCCCCGGATAGCCACGTATATCAAATCCCTGGGCCCTCATACATACGTGCATGCATAAATTCTTTTCTCGCCAAAACGGGTATGGTTCTAACAACCTAGGCTTAAAGTTCGAAATCATTTACTCGATAAAACGACTCCATATACATATATCATTTTGGATTCAAAATTTATTCCACATTAAGGCTTTATAGGGCCGTTTTACCTATTAGAAGAGAAACCCACCTTTAAGACCAAAAGAAGCAACCAAGAAAAAAGTCAAGGTGCGGCTTCATCCTCGTACAAACCCAGATCTGTGCGAGCAAGTGTAAAGTGACATATGAGACCAAATAAGAGACACTCGGCTATGAAATGCATAAGTCATGATATGCACATGATGCTATGAAATGCAAGAAAGGAGTTCATAAATGCATTTCAAGCCACATTCAATCATTTCCTTCTATAAATTGGTCATTTCTATCATACGTTTGATCTTTCAAGTCATAAATGTGCATTACATATAAATCGTTATAAATTGGACATAAATCCCACATAATTAACAAAACATATTCAATCATACACTTAACATACTTTGGAAGCATGCTAGGGGTGGGAAAAGTCCAAACGAAAGGCGAGAGAACGAAAACAACGCGTGAAAACAGGCCGGAAGGGCTGCCAAGAACCAACGGCCGTTGGAGCTTTTGCCTTCAATTTCCAACAACCGTTGGAATGAGGCAGTAGCTCCTGAAAAATTACCTCATTCCAACGACCGTTGGCCACCAAGGCCAAAATTCCAACGGTCGTTGGAAGCTCCCAGCGGCTAAAAGTGAGTTTTTCATGCACATTCGGCCAAGAACTTCCTTTCCACATGCATAAACACTTCAATAACCACCAATACTCAATTATAGGGCCAATAACTCATATAAGGACACATCATATCATTTAGGGGCATTCAAAAATCGAATCACAAGCTCAAAAAGTTCAAATAAGTCACATATAAGGTCAAGAAGTGCATATAAGGCATGTTAGCATATAAGAGTTCAAAATGGATCAAAGAACCACATCCATGGCACATTAACACATTCACACAACTCATACTAGCATATAGACACATTTTCCAAATAAGGGGATGAAGGGGATCATGCTTTCAATGAGTTTTACTACTCCAATCCATCACTCATGCTAGGGAACAAAACACATATAATGCAGATTTCCATAATCAATTCTCCCATTCATGCATTACATACTCAATCCTTCATCAAGAATCAAGGTAAGAACATCCTAAGTTCAAAACCTAGCCAAGTACTTCACAAACAACTCAAGAAATGGTGCCTAGAACAAGTATACATGCTTATAGAGACAAGAAAGAGCATAGATGTGCCATGTATCAAATTCCCCCAAAAACCTTGAATATGCATTAATGGTGACTTACTCCTTAGCTAACTACCATGCATTCAATGCCTCAAGAAACATATATAAGCACTCGAAGAACTACAAAAGCCATAAAAGTGATCATAATCCATGCCATGATAAGAAACCAATTTTAAGCTCTAACCCTTACTATTCATCTATATTCTCAATCAAGAATTCCCATGGATTATTTATGCTCTAACTATCATAGAATATGTATATTGATGCAAGGAACTGTTTCATGGAATTAGCTTGAAGATTGAGGCAAGAAAATGGGGTGAGATGGAGCTTGAAGGTGGTAACAATGGTGGAACTTGAGGTTGCTTCCTTCTTCTTCTTCTTCTTCCTTTCTTTCTTCTTTCTTGGGTGAAAAGTGATAAAGTGAGAGTGTGTGTGTTAGTGTGGGTGCCGGTGGGATGAGGGAAGAGGGTGAGAGATATTTTCCAAGTGTGGAACAAGTGGATGGTGGGGCCACTAGGCATGTATTTTAGGTACGTATACGTTGAGGCTCATTTTCGGTCGTTTAAGGCGTAATTGGCTCGGTTTCGGTCTTATGAATGCACAATAAATTCCAAATAATTCCCACACTCATGCCAATAATTAAATTACACAAGTATTTCATATAGTCACGTTCCCAAAAATTCTCAACACGAATAACAATTACACGATCAAATCGTACATGCGCACGTAACACATTTAATCAAATAATTCATTCAATTCAATTACGTCACATTTTTCATATAACCATATACGTCACGTTGTCACATATTTCAAATAATATCCAATATTTCAAGTAGTTAAATAATTAAATAAATTAAAATTGCGCAATTAATAACTCACCTTACTTACCTGATCGATCGAACGATCGGGGCGTCACAACCTCTCCCCTTAAAAGAATCCGTCCTCGGATTTATTGCCCGTCTTGAAACAACTTGGGGTAGAAGTTCCTCATCTTATCCTCCGTCTCCCATGTCATCTCTTCCGTATCGTCACTTCTCCATAAGACTTTGACTAGTGGGATTCGCCGTTCCCTTAGCTCTTGGAATTTCCTATCCAATATCCGTACCGGCTTCTAAACGAAGGTAAGGTTTGGTTCCAACTCAATCTGCTCCACTCTTTCAACCGGTAACACTTCTGATTCATCTCGGTAGTACTTCCGAAGTTGGGAAACATGAAATACATTGTGGATTCCGGTCATACTCGGAGGTAGATCAAGTCGGTAAGCTGTTTCTCCGATTCTTTCCAAGATTTCAAATGGACCAAGATACCTAGGGTTCAATTTCCCACCTTTCCCAATCCTTGTGAACCCTTTCTTCGGAGAAGCTTTCAAGAATACCCTATCGCCGAGCTCAAATTGAATATCCTTTCTCCGACGATTGGCATATGTCTTCTGGCGATCGTGAGCGGCTTTCATCCTTTGCTGGATAATCTGAACCTTGTCTATTGCTTTCTGAACCGCCTTGGAAGGCCTATCATCATCCTCTCCTCTCTTAACACCCTCCTGCTTCGTCCAATTCAACTCTTCCAAGTCAAAGAATAACGGAGAGCGGCACTTTCTTCCATAAAGAGCTTCAAATGGTGCTATCTTAATCGACTCCTGGTAGTTGTTGTTATATGCAAATTCGATCAGAGGCAATTGTTCGTGCCACAAAGTAGAGAAGTCTAGAGCACAGGCTCTTTGCATATCCTCGAGGTATTTGATTAACCTCTCAGACTGACCGTCTGTCTGTGGATGGAAATCGGTACTGAATTGAAGTCTCGTACCCAATGCGGTCTGAAGTCCTCTCCAAATACCCGATGTAAACCTAGGATCCCTATTGGAAAATATACTGACTGGCACTCCGTGAAGTCGAACTATTTAATTACAATAAAGCTTAGCTAACTTCTCCACCTTATCCGATATCCTAATAGCTAGAAAATGGGTTGATTTTGTTTGTCCACGATCACCCAAATACCATCGTAGCCACCCTTAACACACGGTAAACCCAATAAGAAATCCATGGTAACCTGCTGCCACTTAGCTTTGGGTATCGGTAGCTGTTGTAATATCCCTGACGGCTTCTGATGCTGTGCCTTAACCAACTGACACGTTAGACACTTCTGCACATATTCAACCACGTCTCTCTTAAGTCCGTTCCACCAGAAGTATTGCTTGAGGTCCTTGTACATCTTATTCCCTCCTGGATGGATCGAATATGCTGATTTATGCACTTCATCTAGAATCACCCTTTTCAGAACCTCGGGTACCACAATTCGGGTCTTAAACCTTAGTAATCCCATCTTGTCAAACCCAAACGGACACTCCGGATCATCCCTAGCTTTTCTGACCAACTTTTGAACCTCGGGATCTTATGTTTGCCCTTCAAAAATCTGTTGTCTCAAGTCCGGCTGGATAGAAATTATGGAAACACGAGCTTTGATTCTGACTAGCTCTAACTCGTCTCCACTATTCTCTTCCACCTTAACACAAGACACACTAGCCTTCCTGCTCAGTGCATCCGCGACCACATTAGCTTTGCCGGGGTGGTATTTGATCACACAATCATAATCTTCGAGCAGTTCCATCCATCGCCTTTGTCTCTTATTTAGTTCTTTCTGTGTGAACAAATACTGAAGGCTCTTATGATCAGTAAATATCTCGAAGTGTACTCCATAAAGATAATGCCTCAACTTTCCTAGAGCGAAGATAACTGCGGCAAGCTCAATATCGTGAGTGGGGTAGTTCTGCTCGTGTTCTTTAAGCTTCCTCGAGGCATAGGCTATCACCCTTCCGTCCTGCATCAATACACAACCTAGCCCTTCCTTCAAGGCATCCGTGTACACTACATAACCCTCATCACCTTTCGGTAGGGCAAGAACCGGTGCAGTTGCCAGTTTTTCCTTCAATAACTGAAAACTCTCCTCGCACTTCATATCCCACTCGAACTTAGCCTCTTTCATAGTAAGCTAACGGGGGTAGCGATCTTTGAAAAATCCTTAACGAACCTCCTATAGTACCCCGCCAAACACAAGAAACTTCAAACTTCTGAGGCGTTCTTCGGACTTTGCCACTTCCAGACTGTCTCAATCTTGGTCGGGTCCACTTCCAAACCCTTTCTCGAGACAATGTGGCCTAAAAATGTAACCCGATTGATCCAAAACTCGCACTTAGAGAATTTGGCATACAATTGGTGCTCCCTTAAAGTGTCCAATACCAATTTCAAGTGCCTTGCGTGATCTTCGGGAGTCTTAGAGAAAATAAAGATATCATCGATGAATATAACCACGAACTTATCCAAATACGACTGAAAGACTCGGTGCATCATATCCATGAAAGCTGCCGGGGAATTTGTCAACCCTAAAGGCATAACCAAGAACTTAAAATGCCCATACCGGGTGTTGAATCCCGTCTTTGAGATGTCCTCTTCCCGGATTTTCAACTGATAGTACCCCTGTCTGAGATCCAGCTTCGAATACACCCCTGAACCTTACATTATATCGAATAGATCCTCGATGTGGGGTAAGGGATACTTGTTCTTCATGGTCATCCGGTTAAGCTCTCTATAATCTATACACATTCTCAATGTCCCATCCTTCTTCTTGACAAAGAGTACCGGTGCACCCCATAGTGAAGAACTTGGGCATATGGACCCATTCTTAAGCAGCTCTTCTAATTGAATCTTCAATTCCTTCAATTCTGCAGGCGCCATTCTATATGGAGTCTTCGAATATTGCTCATAACCCGGATACAAGTCTATTACAAACTCTATCTCCCGATCCAGTGGCAACATACATAAACTCTCGTGAAAAACATCAGGATATTCCTTAACCACGGCCACATCTCCAAACTGAGATTGATCTTTCGGCTTATTCAGGAGGTAAGCAACAAAACCGGTGGCTCCATGTCTCAACATATCAAATGCCTCGGTGTAGGACAACAAGGGTACCGAATCCGACCCCTTTCCAACTATCAACTCCTCTCCCACTCTCACCTTCTTCGCAAAACAATCAACTACGGCTCTATGCTTGTAAAGCCAATCCATCCCCAAGATATTACTCTGTATCTCTTCATTGGCATTACAATAAAATCTGCAGAGTACTCTTTCCCTTTTATCTTCACCCAACAATCCTTCACCATCTTATCCGTTTCAAAACTAGCTCCCAAAGGCGAACTCACCCAAAAACAGCAATTCGCACGCAAGACAGGTAAACGCATAGGAGCACATAACTCACTCGAAATAAATGAGTGTGTTGCACTTGCACCACCCGGATCAAACAATGCATGTATAGGCGTGTCATGGATACATATCGTACCTTCCACCACGGCGTTGGGGTTTGGCTCTTCGTTCTCCTCCTCGCCCTCAAGGGCATAAGCGCGGGCCTGAACAAGTGGCCTCTGAGCTCCGGGCTGGTATCCCGGATGGTGATCCGGACAAGCAAAGGCCATGTGGTCGCCTTTCCCACAAACCAAGAAAAGTCCGAGTCTTTTGCGGCAAGTGTTGTAGTTGTGTGTGGGACCGTCGCAATGCAAGCAAGGAAATTGTTCCTCCCTATCCACAACCTTCTTCGGTGCTTGCGGTGCCCGGGGAGCTTGTGGTGGTGGTCCTCCTTGACGAGCTTTCTTGAATGGACCTTTTTGAGGTGGAGCCATATCGGGTGCCGACTTTTTTTCGGGGTTGTAACCCAAACTCGAACCCGATCCTTGCCTATATGTAGCCCTCCTCGCATTCACGGTATCCTCGACCTTGAGAGCTTTTGTAGTAGCCTTAACCCAAGTGCTTGTGTTTGAGGCCTCTAAAGATTGTTAAATGTCCGACTTCAATCCATTAACAAATTGCATCGCCTTGTGGGAATCATCGTTGCCGATGTTAGGGGCGAAAAAGAGCAACCTCTCAAACTCTGCAATATACTAGGAGACCGATCTATTTCCTTGCTTCAACTTTGTGAACTCCTTCAGCCTTTTTGTGCGTGAAGCGAGCGGTATAAACTTGTTTCTGAACTCCCCCACGAAAACTTCCCATGTAATTTCCTCTCCGGCGGCGTCTAGAACGATCTTCCTAGCCTCCCACCAAGTGTAGGCCTCTTCCTGAATAAGTGTAAGGGTACATTGGCCCTTCTCCCTTGAGCCACATGGGATGAGCTCCCATATTCTCCCAACTTCTTTAAGCTACATCTCGGCTTGTAGGTCATTCCCTTTGAAAAATCGGAGAGGGTGTTGTTTTTGGAATTCCCTCAGCACGGCGGTTATGGGATTCTCCAGTGGCGGTGGTGGTGGTGCCGGTGGAGCCGGGGGTGCTGGTGGCATGTAGTCTCTCATCCTTTGATCAATAATGTTCATGACTGAGGTTACAAATGCCTCAGCCGGATTTGGCTGCTGTTGAGGTGGTGTAGGGGATCTATTCCGGCGATGACACCGATCTGGGGACCTATCACTATGTCTACGAGGCGGCATCCTATAATAAACAAACTGAGAATGCATGTTTCTTTAGTCTTATGCATGATAATACGGTTCAAAACATTCAAGGCTCACAATTATACATATAGGCACGTAAGAGATGCAAAATGCAACACATTATCATGTAGTCCCTAAGCCGAAGGACCTCGACAGACCCACATGACTCGAAAGCCCGGGTTGTGCAACCCGTGGCTCTGATACCACTCAAGGGATGTAACACCTGGCGGGGGATATCACATCCCCTCGCATCGAGACCCGGCTCGCATATGAAATGGGCAATCTATACTCGAGCTAGATCCTGGAGAACGAGGACAAACACACACACACTAAGCTAGGCGGGCTAACCCTTGAACCAAGCATTAACGAAACAGGGCAAGAACAAAAGCAAGAACACGAAAGCATAACCATAATATACAATCATGTACAAATGAGCCACGGGCTCTACAAAATCATATTATTCACAAAGCATGGCCTTCACAGCCTCAATTGCAAAATATAAAGCACCACGGGCGTACAGTAAGTAAGTACAAAAGGAAAATAAATACATATGCAAGTGTTTAAGAGAAGCTAGAAACGAAAGCAAGACCTATCGACTCGATTTCCCGCCTAGCTCCTCCTATCCTGCACAAAACCTGAAAGACAACCGGGTTCAGTCTAAAAGAGACTAGTGGGTATAAAAATGGGGCTTACAATAATATATAAAGCAGTAAATAAACATACACATGCATAATATAATCCCACGTGAGGTTTTGCAACAATTTCCCAAGCGGGCAAAAGAAAGAAATCAACACACAGGATTATATCTTTCAATTCTTTCTTTAGGGTTATTGTAAGCCCGGCGAGGGGGCGTACATAAGTCTCCTCCCGCTACCTCGTGTAATTCAATAACATTCATTTCTTTCTGTCATTCATACATGCATTCTTTGTTTCTTTCTGTGCACAAACAATCAATTTCAATACGATTGGGCAATCCATGGACCGGCCTTCCCGTACGTCCCTCCTTCTCCGGTTGGTGCACGGGTTTGCAAGACCCGACACCTCCTTTTATGACCTAGAGGGGTACATGAATCCCCTAAAGGCGTCAACACCCCAACCCTCGCTACCTCCAACGAGTTCAGGTTGCGCCGCTAGTTGGTGGGACTAGTGTGAGGGATCCCCGTCGGCCCTTGCCTCCCCGGTTAGCCACTCACACCAAGCCCCGGGCCCCCTTTCTGTGCAAACATACATTTCTCGCTAAAATTGGGTAAGGTTCAAACAAGCTAAGCTTTACATTAGCAAACATTTACTCGATGAAAATGACTCTATATGTATATATCATTTGGTTCAAAGCTTTTCACATAGGGTCATATTAGGGTCGTTCTACCTATTAGAAGAGAAACCCACCTTATAAGCCAAAACAAGTGAGAAGAGTCTCAAGGCGCGGCCTCGTCTCCGAACAAACCCGGATCTGTGCAAAACAAGTGAAGTGAGACACATGAAACCATAAAAGACGCTCAGAAATGCATATGACATGATATGAGACGCATACAAGGTAAATCAAGGTCATGGAAATGCAACACTTAGCCATATCCTTCATTCATTCTTTCAATGATTCAATCATATTCATACGGGTGCATATCAGGCGCAAATCATCTCCAATTAGGGTAAAATTCACCAAAGATATGCATAACACATATATACACTCGAATATAAGCCATATAAGCCACCAAAGTACAAAATAATAGGCATTTAGGGTTCAACTTTCAAGCATTGGATAAAACATGCGCAAAGAGGGGCAATTAGGACATGCGAAGTCACAACACGTTCAAACCACGTCACACGAACCCTAAATTACATCATATAGCATATAAACCATGTATAAGACATATCATTAACCAAAATCATGCATAAGAACTCATAACCATGCAATACACCTTCATAAACAATCATACAATGCACGGAAAACAAGATCGGGGAGGAAAACGAGCGAACCGGGCAAGAAAACGAAGAAAAACACCAAATGCACTAAACAGGGGGGGTAACGGCCGCTACCCCCTTCCCTTCACAAAGTGGGTAACGGCCGTTACCTGGTATAGGGGCCTCCCTGTACCAAGTAATGCCCGTTACACCAAAAAGGACTAAAACGGGCTAAAGCCCTTTACTAAGTCCAGGGCTGCGAAAATCTGTTTTGCAGCCCTATTTTACCCCTTAAAAAGCCTCCAAAACCTACCACACTCAAACCAAAACATCAAGTCAAGTCCCCAAATCAATAAATACATGAAACAAAGCTACATACGCAAGGAAACGGGCTAGAACGCAAACAAGATCAAACAAGGTGCATATGTGCTTTGTTCTTCAAATTTTTCCCAATTTGATCATTAATGGCAACTCACTCAATACTAAAATACCACATAAATGCTTCCATACAATCATTAATACATGCTTTAGGATCAAAACCCACCAATAAAACACAAGAAAATCACAAGGAAGCATGCAAGATCACAAAATGGCCTCAATCCCTCATATAGAACCCATGAATGAAAACCTTAGAAAACCTCCACAAAATATGCATGTAGGCACTTAAATGAAAGATTAAATCATGCCATACAATATTAAATACTCACATGTCAAAGAAATGGAGGGATCAAGGTAGTGCCAAATGTGGAAGATGATGAATAGTTCCAACTTTACTTCTCCTCTTGGTGGTCTCGGTTTGGGGCTGACTTTGGAGGGTTTAATGTGCTTAATTTGAAATGAAAGGAAGGAGAGCTGATAGAGATTTAATTGAGGAGAAAATGGGTACCAAGTTTGCTCCAATTGGGTTTGGAATGAGTGAGATATGGATGTTTGAAACGGGTAGGGTCATGGTGGCGGGTTCACTTGACATGTTTGGATTTTGGTTGCGTTTTGGATGGTTAAACGTGTTCGGGAATATGAAATGAACACATATTTTCACTCATAACACACATAAGCACGCCATACCCGAAGATCACCAAAATTAGAAAACACGAGATAGGGAAACGGCACGTTATTTCAATGTACATGCGCATAGAGTTCACATGTTCAAACAATCCATTCAAGTCACGAATCACTTAGTTTAAATACGTCACATTGACAAATATTTCATATAATATCAAGTAATATCATATAATTACGTAATTAAAGGAATGAAAAATGCGCAATTAAGGTCACACACTACATACCTGTACGACCGAACTAACGGGGCGTCACAGTGTGTACACACAACACATTCTAACACTAAAGAGAGAGAGAGAGATGATAGTTGTACCGAATAATTCTTAACCAACTCGGCATACTTCCTACTTATAGATGCATACTTATTTACACTAGTTTATTGTTGATCTATCATAGACACATTTCTTAATAAGAGAAACACTGCTACACTTTACAGTATAAAGACTTTCACAACTTATTTTCCAGTCTAATTCAACACATAATTCATTTCATATATTAACATTCTCGGCATAAAATTCACATTTTGCTATTTATAAACATATATCATAATTCAAAATAAGCATTTACAAGAACTTAAAACAATTAAATCATATAATGTCACATAATTGAAATTAAATAATATAAATATGTAATTAAACTCACAAGTGATGTCATACCAACATGGACGAATGGACGGGGTGTCACAGTTTCGTTTCATCTTTATATAGAAAAATATTTACATAAAGGATAGCATCCCTTATTGCAAGCATTTTATGTATTTGCAAATCATAAACTTTATATAGCCCTGTAGCCATGATAAAAGCCAAGAAAAATGCATTTTATTGCACTTGCATCAAACCCATATTTACGACTCAGTGTTGTATGTATATATACATACATTTGTGTGAGGGTAAAGAGAGAGGAGAGATGACCGCTGCACCAGTTAATTCCAACCCACTATAAGGCGCACTTTTTACTTATAGAAGCTTACTTATTTAAGCATACACCTGATTTTTCTACCTGTGGTGCAGGCTACCAGTGCTTTGGATACAGTCAGTGAACGTTTAATTCAGGATGCTTTGACCCGGTTAATTAAAGAAAGAACAACCTTGGTGATAGCACACAGGCTTAGTACGGTTCAAAATGCGGATCAAATTGCTTTATGTTCTGATGGGAAGATTTCAGAACTGGGGACACATGCAGAGTTGTTAGAGCAGAAGGGTCAATATGCTTCCCTTGTGGGTACCCAAAGACTTGCATTTGAGTAAAAAAAAAAAAAAAAAAAAAGGAATTCTCTTTTCTGCTTAAACCGGATAACAATTGTCACTTTGGGGGAAAAAAAATTCTCTAATTTTGAACCACTACCAATACACTTGACCTGTGTTAATAAGTGAAATATAAAATGATAATATTTCTATGATGGTCAAATACTTCCAAGTATAGCTGCCATATGTACATCCAGGGATGCATGTAGAAATTCCATTTAGGCCAGCTTAGTTATATATTTTGAACGTAATTTTGGTTCTCTCTCTGTGGATACAATTATATATGTTTTGCCTAACAGGAATTAGGTTGAAATGTATATATTATTAATCCAAAGTCCAAACATAATACAATATGTAGAGTAAACAATAAACTAAATAAGGAGAATTTATCACCCAAATTAGACATGCTCAGAGTTTATTCCACTAGTTAAGCCAAAATATTGTTAACTTACCCTCGAGCTGGATCATGCATTGCCCACGGCTTGTTACAAATGAGGGGAAAAATTTTGAAGAGAAAAAAAGTTATTCAACAATATAGTCCCTGAGGGCATTTTTGGAAGACCAAACCTTAAATTTGACGGAATCCTAACGGAGTTTAGGGAACTCAAACTGTTCGTTAAAGTTAGGGACTGATCTATAATTTCTCAAAATACAGGGTGTAAATTGTAATTATTCCAAACCTCAGGGGATCTGGGTGTAATTTGCCCTTAATAATATTATCCGATTTTTTGGTGACAACAAGCATTATCTGCTTTTTTGGTATATTTTCTTTTATCATTTTTAAAGTATATGAATAAAAGCATCCTCACATGTGGAGAGCATAAGCAACCAACATTCACTAAAAGCATGCAGAGAAATG
>JBBMKE010000011.1:8395844-8415829 GCA_037834125.1 Lippia alba | reverse complement strand
TTAAGGGAATTAATAATCGGGTTTAAATCTTGCACGTGTCGTGACTAGGTTAATTCGGGCTAGTGTTTTCTTGATTCGTAATGCTGTTGATTCATTAAATCCTATCGAGTGTCTCTAGGGATTGTGAGTTGATTAGGGAATAACTGTCTGGTGTCTCCAGGTTATTTTAATATCTAAGAGAGAACAAGGCGGAGTCGAGTGTCTCTATCTGCTATAGCTAGTCTATTTGAATAACTGAATTTATCTTTGCGTCTATGATTGATGTCCTAAACTGAATTGTGGTTCTTAGCTTGGTATTGCTTTCCCTACTGATTTCTTAAAACCTAATTTTCGAGTGATTATTTATTTTTATTTTATTTTATTTAATTATTTTCTTAGTTAGTTAGTAATAATTCAATCAAAACCCCCTTTCTTTAGTTGGTTAGTTTATTTCACGATTGTTTTGCGAGTAATTGAATTAAATTTAACCAGTCTCTGTGGATCGACTCGTTGCACTATACTAGTTTTAGTTGCATCGTATTAATTATTTTTATTTAACGGATTCGACACCTGTCAAATTTTGGCGCCATTCCCAGGGATTGGTATTAACTAAATTTAATTCTTTTTATGAACAGGAGCATTCGTGGAAAAGACGAGCCTATCTACGATCCTGAGATCGAGAAAACTGCGAGATCATTGAGGAAACAAACCAAATCACGTAAGAACCTGGAAGATCATTCCGACCTGACCAAACCTGAAGTATCAGGAACTGATTCAGAACATTCGGAGAACGATCAGAGAGGTTTGACCTTAAGGTACGACCATACCTTAACGATGGCAGAAGAACGCAGAACCATGAAAGATCTTGTGCGCCCCAATACCGTACAGCAACCCCTCTGCATCACTTTTTCAGAGGTGGGTGCTAGTTTCGAGCTAAAGACGGCGCCATTCACCTACTTCCCATCTTTCGCGGTCTGTAAAACGAAAATCCTGACCAACATCTAAGCAAGTTCCACACAGTTTGCTGCTCTACCAAGCCTAATGGGGTCATCGAGGACCAAATCAAGCTACGTGCTTTTCCGTTCTCTTTGCAAGATGCAGCAGAAAAATGGTTGTACTCTTTACCACCAGTAATCATTACTACTTGGCAGCAGATGCAAGATACATTCTTAGACAGGTTCTTCCCTGCTGATCGATATTTGGATCTTCTTCAAGAGATAATCACCATTAAGCAGAAGGAACATGAACGTCTGCATGAGTATTGGGAACGATACCAGAATTTACTTGCAATGTGCCCGCACCACAACCTACCGGAAAATTCAGTTGTTCACAACTTTTACAGGGGTCTGATGCCTGCTGATCAAAGGCAGTTAGATGCTTCGAGTGGAGGTTCCATTATGACCAAAACACCTGCAGAATTGAAGGATTTAATTAGCAGAATTTCTGTGGCCTCACAAAAATATTATGCTAAGTCAGACATGACGAGACAAGTTAAGGAGGTAAATTCTTTCCAATTTGATGAACTAAAAAATATGATATCTGTTTTGGCATCTAACATAAGTGCAGGAATCCCACAAGTAGCGATGGTCTCCCAATTATGTGTCAGCACATCTCATCCCACCGATGCATGCCCTTCTCTACAATAGGGCAGCTTAGAGAATGTTAATGCCGCTGGTTTCCAACAACAAAACTTCAACCCTTTCTCTAACACATAGAACCCCGGGTTGAGGAATCATCATAACTTTAGCTATGCCCAACAACCTCAATCACCAAACTTCCAAAACTTCAAACCCAGACCCCAACAATTCCCACAACAACCACCTCAATAGCTTGACCCACAGGGAATCCAAATCAAAAACTTGGAAACCACTGTGCAAACTTTGGAAACCTCCATGAAGAATTTGGAAACTCAACTGAGTCAAATGACAGCTATTTTGAACAGGTTGGATAATCAAAGGAAGTTGCCATCACAAACGGAGGATCCAAGGCACAATGTTAGTGCAATCATGCTCAGGAGTGGTAAAGAACTTAACGTCACCACTGAATAAAGACAAGGGACGAAAATCTGGTTCAGAAGATGATCAGACAAAAGGTACGACTGTAAAGTAGAATCATACCTTAGACACACACCGCGACAGTGTGTCGGAAATTATCGTCAAACCTAAACCCCTGGTGGTCCCGCCTCCATTCCCTCAACGTTTAGTAGAAAGGAAGAAACACAAGGAAGAAAAGAGTATTCTCGATACGTTTCGCAAAGTTGAGGTGAATATTCCCTTGTTGGATGCAATCCAGCAAATTCCCAGATATGCCAAATTCCTCAAGGAGCTCTGCACAAACAGGAGAAAACTGTTGGGTAATGAAAAGGTAAGTGTGGGGGAAAATGTATCTACTGTTTTGCAAAAGAAACTCCCTCCTAAATGCCAGGATCAAGGTATGTTTTCAATTTTGTGCAAAATTGGAAATTTGGGAATCAAAAAGGCAATGTGTGATTTAGGTGCATCAATTAATGTCATGCCACTATCTGTTTATAGTGAACTTAATCTTGGCCCCTTAAAAGGTACAAGTGTCATCATACAGTTAGCGGATCATTCCATCGTGTATCCAGAAGGTGTTCTAGATAATGTCCTCGTTCAAGTTAACGATTTAGCCTTCCCGGATGATTTCTTCGTGTTGAACATGGAGGATAACTATTCTAAAAAATCCTCTGATATTCTTTAGGCCAACCCTTTCTGAGTACTACTAATGCTAAAATAAAGTTCAAAAAGGCTTGTTGACTCTAGAACTTGATGGTGATATTGTGAAATTTAATGTTTATGAGTCAAGTAAAGGTCCTAATAAATTCTCTAGTATTTTTAGCATTGATGTGATTGAAAACCTAACTAATGAGAATTTTGAGAGTAAACCGAAATATACTAGGTTTTTTTATCATCCTTATGGTATGGTTTTACCATTAGAGGCCTTCAAATCTATTAATATGGATGTTCTGAATATTGAGATACCTAATGCTATAACTGAACTAAATTCCGCCTTGTTTCAAGCATCTAGTTTGAAACTCAAGAATTTTTTGGACAATCTGGATTATGAATTCAAGGGAGGAGGAAAATATGCAGATTCAAAGCTGATATACGATGATTTCTGGGATGAGCAGTTTTTCGAAGGGTATAACCTTAAGGTGTGGTCGTACCTTAATGTCACGTTCAGGTATGCAGAAGTTCTTGATTATCTAACCACTATTTTCTTTAGATATCATATATTTTCTTCCACTATTATTGTATTGCTCTAAATTCTCATAGAGTTTTGGAATGAGCGGTTTAAGGGTTAGTCCCGTCTAACTTAGAGTGTAAGTTGTGTCCCCGTTCGCCTCGATTTGGTTCGTGTATGGATTTCTCATTTCATATGCGGGTCGGATCTTGGTGCAGGGGATACGGCATCACACGCTGGGCGCTACATCCTTAAGTGGTATCAGAGCCTTAGGTTGCAAAACCCGGGCTCTCGTGTCATGTGAGTCAGTCTAGGCCGTTCGGCTTAGGGACTACTTGACAATGTGTTGCATATGCATCTCTTATGTGATTTAATTCTTGAATTTTTGGTTGAATTAATTTCACAATCATGCATGGACTAAAAATAGCACGCATTTTCAGTGTTTGCTTGACAAGATGCCTCCAAGGAGATATAGAGATAGATCACCCGAACGACGTGATCATCGTGATCGTACTCCGACACCTCAAGCTCAACCACAACCGCCTCCAATGAACATGGAGAATTTTATGGACGCGGTATATAACTAGGTCGAACAACGGAGGGCTCAAGCTCCACCACATCCACTGCCACCACAACAATCGGTAGAACAACCACCTCGCCAAACAATAGGGACACACATGGGGCATTCTTGAGTTATAATCCCCCTTGATTTTTTCGATCTATTGATAATGCAGTCTCTGAAGGTTGGCTAGCAAGAATTGAGAGGATTTATAGTGTTCGGTAATTCTCCACTCAAGAGAAGGCTCAATTCGCCATTTTTCAATTGGATGCGACGCCTATGATTGGTGGGAGAGGATGAGGGAGAAACTGGAAGTAGACGGAGAGGAGGTAACTTAGGAAGTCTTCAAGAGAGAGTTTCGGGATTTTTTTGTGCCCGAAGTGGTAAGGGAGAGAAATGAATAGGAATTCATGGATTTGAAATAGGGAACCCGAATAGTGGCTCAGTATTTGGCTCTATTCAATCGGCTAGGGAAATATACTCCTCATATTATGCGGGATGAGAAGAGGAAGGCCAAAAAAATTTATAGCCAGATTACGACATGACTTGAGGCATGGACAGTCGGGTCATCATTACGAGTCATTTATCGATACTGTCCAGAGAGCATTGGAGCAGGAGGAAGAGTTCAAAAATAAAGACCCGGTTTCAAAGACTTATATTGGACAGGGATTCGGATCATATTACGCGGGATGAGAAGAGAAAGGCCAAAAAATTTATAGCCGAATTACGACATGACTTGAGGCATGGACAGGCGGGTCATCATTACGAGTCATTTGTCGATACTGTTCAGATAGCATTGGAGCAGGAGGAAGAGTTCAAGAAGAAGGACCCGGTTTCAAAGCCTTATATTAGACAGGGATCTGGATCAGGTTCGGGGAAAAAACTGATGGAACCAACCGCTCCACACAACAAGGTTCCATTCAAGAAGCCTCGTTAAGGAGGTCCAGCTCCACCTGCAGCACCTAAAGCATTACCGGCTCCGACCGAGGATCATTTAAGTAGGTCACCATGCACACATTATGGGGGACCAACCCACAACTACTACACTTGCAGAAAGAGGTTGGGACTTTATCTTATATGCGGGAAAAGTGGTCACATGGCCTTCACGTGCCCCGATCAAAGGTTGGGATATCAACCAGGAGCTTGAAGATCGATGATATAGGCTCGTGCCTTTGCCCTTGAGGGCGAGGTGTAGAATGTTGAGCTCGACCCTACCACCATGGTGGAAGGTACTATATGCATCCATAACACGAACATTCATGCATAGTTTGATCCGGGTGCCACGCATTCCTTTATCTCTTGTGATCTATGTGTCTCTCTGTGCTTGCCTGTCATCTCTGTGAATACGTGTTATCTTGTTAGCTCCCCTCTCAAGGGAAATATTGAAACAAATCAGTGTGTTCTGGGTTGTGTGGTGAAGTTAGGAGAGAGATTATTCGGCAAATTTTATTGTGATGCCTATGAAGAAGTATGGGGTTATTTTGGGGACGACTGGTTATACAAGCACCGTGCAGTGGTCGATTGTTATGCGAAGAAAGTCTGGTTGGGTGAAGAAGTGATTGTGGGTTCGGGATCGAAATCAGTGCTCCTTTTATCTTATACAGAAGCTTACAAGTTAGTCAGAGAAGGTGCTACCAGGTATATTGCTTACATTCTTAATAAACCGAAGGATCAAGCGTAATTTGAGGATGTAGCTATGGTGAAAGATTACTCGGATGTATTTCTTGAAAGTTTGGGTTCGTTGCCACTGGATTGGGAGATCGACTTTGTAATAGGTTTATTTCTGAGATCTGAGCCCTATTTTAAGACTCCATACCGAATAGCGCCGGCTGAGTTAAAGGAATTGAAGATCCAACTTGAAGAGTTGCTTAAGAATGGGTTTATTTGGCCGAGTTCGTCATCGTGGGGTGCACCAGTTCTCTTTGTCAAGAAGAAAGATGGAACTCTGAGAATGTGCATCGACTATCAAGAGTTGAACCGGATGACCGTGAAGAACAAGTATCTTTTACCCCTGACTTGTTCGATATTTACAAGGTTCGGGAGTATATTCGAAGTTGGATTTGAGGCTAGGGTACTATCAACTAAAAATTTAGGAGGAAGATATTCCCAAGATGGGACTCAAAACCTGGTACAGGCATTATGAATTCGTGGTCATGCCCTTTAGATTAACAAATGCCCCAGCCGCTTTTACGGATATGATGTATAGGATTTTCTGGCTATACCTCGATAAGTTTGTGGTTATTTTCATAAATGATATTTTAGTATATTCGAGGACACCCGAAGATCATGCAAGGCATCTCAAATTGGTGTTGGATACACTAAGGGAGTACCGGTTATATGCAAAGTTCAATAAATGTGAGTTTTGGATCGATCGGGTTACTTTTTTAGGACACATTATCCCAAGCAAGAGTTTAGAAGTAGATCAGTCTAAAATTGAGACAGTCCTTCAGTGGTAAAGTCCGAAGAATGCCTCCAAGGTCAGAAGTTTATTGGGTTTAGCAGGTTATTATCAGAGATTCGTGAAGGATTTTTCAAAGATCGCATCCCCTCTAACCCAATTGACTAAGAAGAAAGATAAGTTCGAATGAGATGATAAGTGTGAGGTGAGTTTCCAACTCTTGAAAGAAAAGTTGATAACCGCGCCCGTGTTAGTACTTCCCAAAGGTTCAGAAGGATATGCGGTGTATACGGATACCTCGAATGAGGGTTTGGGTCGTGTGCTAATGCAGAATGGAAAAGTGATTGCCTACGTCTCAACAAAATTAAAAGAGCATGTACAGAATTATCCCACTCACGATCTCGAGTTAGCAGTAATGGGTAAGTGGAGACATTACCTTTATGGAATTTCTTTCGAGATCTTTACCGACCACAAGAGTCTCCAATATTTATTCTCTTAGAAGGACTTGAATAAGAGACAGAGGCGTTGGATGGAGTTCCTCAAAGATTATGACTGCATAATTAAATATCATCCCGACAAAGCCAATGTGGTCACCGATGTGCTGAGTGTCGAATGTGAAGGTGGAAGTGAACTCAGAAAGTGAAGAGGAGTTAGAGCTTATCAGGATAAAGGCTCACGTTGCTACTATTTCCATTCAGCCAGATCTTAAGCAGAGATTGTTTGAGGCACAGAGGAATGATCCCGAGGTTCAAAAATTAGTTGAGAAAGCTAGAAACGATTTAGAAGGTCCATTTAGGTTTGATGATACGGGATTGTTGAGATTCAAGAACATAATTGTAGTAGCTGAGGAATTGAAAAGGTAATTCTTGTGGAAGCTCATAAATCGGCTTATTCGATACATCTAGGAGAAAACAAGATGTGCAAGAATCTCAAATAATATTATTGGTGGAACAGGCTTAAAAGAGAAGTGGTTGAATATGTGCAGTGTTGTTTGACTTATCAGTTGGTGAAGGCAGAATATCAGAAGCCATCCGGGCTACTCCAGCCATTACCTCTTCCCATCTGGAAATGGCAACAGATAGTAATGGACTTTATTACAGGTTTACCATGGGTTAAAGGTGGTTTGGATGGGACTTGGGTGATAGTGGATCGACTAACTAAGTCTTTTCATTTTCTTGCTATCCGGATGACCGATAAAGTGGAGAAACTGGCTAAGGAATATTGTGATGAAATCGTCCGATTACATGGAGTGCCGGTTAGTATTATTTCGGATAGAGATTCAAGTTTCACATTAACATTCTGGTAAGAATTATAACGAAATTTGGGCTCGAAACTCCAATTCAGTGCATCTTTTCACCCTCAGACCGATGGACAGTCCGAGAGGTGAATCAGGTATTTGGAGGCTATGTTGAGAGCGTGCGCCATGGTTTATCAAAGTTTTTAGAATAAACAGTTGCATTTGATCAAATTTGCTTATAATAATAGCTATCAAGAATCGATTAAAATGGCGCCATATGAAGATCTATACAGTTGAAAGTGTAGGTCGTTGTTGTTTTTCGACTTGGAGGAATGGCATTGGACAAAACAAGAGGGTGTTAAAAGAGGTGAAGAGGAAAGACCCTCGAAAGCCGTACAAGATGCAATGCAAGGTCAAATCATACGACAACAGATGAAGGCTACCCAGGATCGCCAAAAGAGTTATGCTAACCGCCGAAAGAAGGATATTCAGTTAGGGGTAGATGATAGGGTGTTTTTGAAAGCATCACCAAGAAAAGGGTTCACGAGAATTGGTAAAGATGGGAAACTAAATCCTAGATATATGGTGATGGACCCCAAAATACGCTCGAATCTTAACCGTTTACATATCATAATCCTGGATAACCTTCATAAGGTGAGACCTACCTTGAGATGGTATGCTCGTAGGAACAAGGCTCGTGAATGGGATCCAGCCTCTTCCATGCATCTTCCTCTGACGTAAAGCTCGTGCTTAGATTGTCCCAACGCTCGAGACCCAGACACCTATGGCAACCTCTCACGTGGGAACTGCCCCACAACGGGTCTCCCTCGAGGCGACTATCCCTCGGGACCTTCACGCTCAGCATATGATCAACTTTTCCTTGATCGGAGAACGTATAACTCGAGCGTCCATAATTTCGTGACCCTTCCCTCATGCATTTTGGAAGATGAGGGAATCATCCCTTAACCACCGCTAATACTACAGCTGGGTATAACCGCCTAAAAGGTGAAAATAACGCACACACGTCACTTTCAGGCCCTCAGTCCCGCCACATATTTAGGGCAACAACATTCCAGGACTATACGGTTAATATTACTTAACTGTCCTCACCCTCAAACTATAAATAGAAGGATTACTTCACTCCTTCTTCAAGCAATCTCCATCTGCTACACCACTTTTCTTCACTCACAAAAAACACACACAGAACTGGAAATACCCCATTGCTGCACTTTTCAAGCTATTTACAGATTCACCTACTCCTTCCTTGGTGTTACCCTAGTTGGTAGAATCCACGCTCAATGGGAACCCAGTTCCTGAGGCTCTTATGCCTGTGATGGTTTTCCCTCTCCAAAAATAGAAAGTGTTTGGTGTTAATTATCTCTTTAACCAATTCCGACACCATCATTTTTGGCGCTGTCTGTGGAAAACCATCTTCTATAGCCTTCATCCTTGTTAAGCTAGTCGAACAGTAACACCCAGCTTACTCAGTTCTCATTTTCCAGTTCAGTTCTCTTTTTCTTGCTCTTAAATTGTGTTTTGAGCAACCTCCAAAATGGTTACTACGCATTCTGAGACTGTGGATAACAGAGGGACACTCCCTCCACTCGACGAGGAGACTCATGGCGGCGGAGCTACCACGACCGTCGCCACGACCGTCGTCGGAGGTGTGAATTTGACGGTGGATCTGGCAAATCAAACTTCCATGACAGCTCAAGGCGTCACTCCACTCACTCCACCACCACATGCCTCCACGAGTGCAGCCGCCGTTACCAACACAACCCTGGGAATCGCAAACACTGGAATATTTGCCACCATGATGATGCCCTCCCAAGGCATCACGCTTATACAACCGGGGATGATGCAGGGATTCACTCAGGGGGCTATACCATGCATGTTTACCAGCATGGTGCCCAACATTCTCCCGACAGTACAACCATATCCTGTAGGGAACCTCCATCTTCCTAACATGGTGGTACCCAACATGCTCCCGACAAGGGGTAGAAATACCCCAGATGATGAGCCAACAGCTAATGGCTATTTACGCTGAGTGCGAGACACAGACCATGCAAAACGCTTGGAAACACTTCACCACCACCTATTTCTCGACGGGAGCGGGAAATGCTGGAGCACCACCTTTGGGTGGACTGAGGGCGCACCCCCTCGAGGCAGCGCAGAACGCTCAACAACCTCAGCATCCACTTCCACCTCCTCCTCAAAAAGACGGTGCGCCCTCGAGGGTGGATCAGCAACCCCCGCCACATCCGCCGAACATGGTGGAACCTCAAGATGGGAGGAGAAAAGGGGATAATGATGGAGAAAAAGTCCAATCCAGGGTCAGGAATGACAAATCCGAGGAATGAAGTCAACCCTCAACTCCTCAACGTCCAGAACCAGTTGGAAGACCTTCAAAACATGGTTGAGCAGCTCTCTCGAGAACGGTCCCAAAACCCCCATGCGGGGGGCCAAGGGGTCCAGGGCCAGAGACGCTCGCGAACCAAGGTGGCCGAGGAGAGAACGCCACGAGGATCATAGGGAGTATGACAGAAATAGGAGAGAGGACCACTCTTGGAAATCTAACCCCTCATGGACGAAGTCCTCATGACCCGAGCGGGGATGGGCAAGATCCCAACATCCATCAACAGGTATGATGGACCACTGATCCTGCGAAATATCTCAATCATTTAACCCACTTGATGCACCTCTACTAGCATCCTCTGCATTATTGGGCTAAGCTCTTTGTGACCTACCTCGAAGATATGGCCCAAGAGTGGTACAACAAGCTCCCTCAGCGCTCAATCCGAGGGTATGGAGATCCAACAGATGTCGTCCTTAGCCACTTCAACTCCTTGAAGGCACCTACCCCCGACGCAACCATGCTCTACAATATAGTGCAAGGGCCTAATGAAACCCTCAGATCTTTTATGGAGTGATTCAACAAGGAGGTCCTACTAGTGTAGCGACCCTCGATGGTCTTCGTTAGGCATGTACTCTTTCAATCCATCAACATGAAAAACTATGTCAGCAAGGAGGTTGTGGAAGAGGTTGCGAAGCAAAGGCCACAAACCATGCTCGCACTAAGGGAAATTGCTGACTCACACTTCACTTTGGAAGACATATACCAGGTTAGGGAGCATGCATTGGCAAACCCCTCTCCAATGGTAAGGGCCCTAGAGAGGAGCGAGCTAAGCAAAAACAATCATCGTCGCAGTCCACCCACACCAAGAAGAACACATCACCATCCATGAAGGTCTGAGTGCGAGCGCATCCCGCTTGACAGGCCTATCACCTAGATATGTTCTTTGGCGGACAAGAAGCTCTTTAAGCGACCGCCAAAAATGAGAGAGACCGAGGTTTAGAGATGCTCGGGAAAGTATTATGCCTTTCATAAATAGAAAGGCCATGACACCAATGACTGCCGTCAGCTCGAAATGGAAATTGAGAGACTCATCGCTGGGGGGCACCTTAAAGAGTTCGTGCGGGCCCTCGAGCAATTCGATAAGCATTACAATGAGTAGGCATGAGATGTTAGAAGGAGCCGCTCACACTCAAGGAGTCCTTCCCGTCACCAATTCGGGGGGAGCAACTGAGGAAAATAGAAGACGGGAGAGCTTGAGAACCAACCCTACGCAATCATCCACATGATCGCTGGCGGATCCTCGGGAGGAGATTCCAAAGCCTCTCGCTGCTGCTTTGTGCGAAGCTATGATAAAAAATCCAGCGAGTACAGTCTATGTACTCCATGGAACCCAGCCAGCGCTCAACAGAGAATGACATTATAGGCTTTACTGATAGGGATTCAGAACACATTGTAACACCACATAGGGCTAGTGCGACTTCTGATTGCCTCATGGTGGTTAGCTTAGACATACACAACCATATTGTAAAGAGGGTCTTAGTTGATAGTGGAAGCTCAGTCAATGTTTTGCCTTACTCTACTTTCCAAAAAATGAACTTCACAAACATGCCCCTCGAACCCCTCAGAACAGCCCTTATTAGCTTTGGGGGTTCTGAGATTGTCCCTCGCGGACAGATACGCTTGGCCATCTCTTTTGGTTGCGCCCCACAGCATAAAACCTTGAATGTTTTATATGGAGTTGTTGAGGTGGACTTACCATATAACATCATCATCGGGCGACCAGCCCTTGTAGATTTCAAAGCTATGATTTCCACCTACCATCAGAAGATTAAGTTCCCCACTCCTTAGAGAACCGGAGAAGTCTTATGCTGAAGGAAGCCTGGGAATGTTATATTTCGTCCCTTCGCAGCCACAAGCCAAAGCAAACCATTCAACAAGGTTCTATGAAGAAAACAATAGACTTTCCAAAGCTCGACGAAAACGGTCCCGAGCATAAGCTGGCTAAGCTCTACAAGAAAAAGAACAAGAAGAAAGGATCCCAAGCTCCCGCGGGTGATGGACCTCCCGGAGCGGTTGAGGAATTCTCGGGGAGTGCCAACAAATGGCGCATATGTAACGATTTTATAGATTTGAACAAGGCTTACCCAAAAGATCCCTACCCTCTGCCTCGCATAGATCAATTAGTGGAATCCACTGCAGGCTGTGAACTTATGAGCATGATGGATGTCTTCCAAGGGTACTACCAAATTTTCATGGCTCCCGAGGATCGCCCAAAGACTTCATTCGTAGTACACATGGGAGTTTATTGGTTCTTGGTCATGCCATTTAGTCTCAGGAATGCCAGAGCAATGTATCAGCGCTTGGTTAATAGGATGTTCTAGCCTGAAATTGGAAAATCCATGGAGGTTTATGAGGATGATATGACTGTGAAAAGCGAATGTCAAAGCTCGCATCTAGATGACCTCTGGTGGGCGTTTGAAATCCTCAGACAATACGGTATGAAGCGCAACCCCTCAAAATGCACGTTCGGGGTGCAAGACGGTAAATTCCTAGGTTACGTGGTCAGCCAACGAGGGATTGAAGCCAACTCAAAGAAAATCAAGGCAATTTTGGATATACCTTCCCCTCGAAACGTGAGGAAAGTTCAAGTATTGGTGGGGAAGATAATCTCACTCAATAGATTCATCTCTCGATCTGCCGACAAAAATCTACCATTCTTTAAGATCTTACTCAACGCTCGAAACATTAAGTGGACACCAGAGTGCGAGGAAGCCCTTCAGAGCATGAAACAACATCTCTCATGTGCCCCACTCTTAACAAAACCAGAGGAAGAGCATTTGTTTATCTACCTCTCGGTTTCCTCAGAAGCCATAAGCGTAGTGACCGTCGCCGTACATGAGCGGAAGCACCTACTCGTGTACTATCTGAGCAAAACCTTGCAAGGGGCAAAAAAACACTATGTGGAGACTGAAAAGTTTGCCTTTGCTCTGATCAATGCTTCTCGAAGGTTAAGGCCCTATTTCCAAGCGCACTCCATTACAGTGCTTACTGATCAACCCCTTAAGCAAGTCCTGGTCAAGCCTGATGTCTCTGGAAGGCTGATCAAGTGGTCCATTGAACTAAGCCAATTTGACATCAGCTTCAAGCCACGCACGACCATCCAAGCCCAAGTCGTGGCAGACCTCTTGGTAGTGCGCTTCGGGTTAGACTCCCCATCGCTCGAATACGAGGGCTTATGGTTGCTGCACACTGTTGATTCCTCGACCTCACAAGAGGGGAGCCGGGGTGACCCTCAGAGATCCCCATGGAGTATAATTGGACTTTGCAATCAAACTTTCTTTTCAGGCTACCAACAATGAGGTTGAATACCAGGCGCTCATTCAAGGGCTCAGAATTGCTCGGAAAAGCGGAGCCAACAGGGTAACAGCTTATGTGGATTCCCAGTTGATTGCAAGTCAGACTGATGGGACTTATGAAGCTCAAGAAACGACCATGGTGCATTACTTAGTGAAAGCAAGAGAGATCATCGCTAAATTTAAGGAGTTCCATCTGTTGCAGGTTCCGCGAGCAAAAAACGAGCGCAGACGCTCTCTCAAAGTTCGCATCTTCTCTTAAAGGGACCTACGAGTGTGCGGTTCCTCAAAATTGAGGGGCCATTAATAGAGGAAAGCGAATCACCGAAGCAAGTTTATATGATTGACCTTTCCGAGCCATGCTAGCTCGACGCGGTTATCTTATTCCTCTGAGATGAAACCTTCCAAACGACAAAATTGAAGCAAGAAAAATAAGAAACAAGGCTCCCAGGTTCTCTCTGGATGATGAGGGAGGACTCTTTAAATGCTCGTTCCAAGGACCACCTATGAGGTGCTTGAGGCCCTCACAAGCGAAAGAGGTCTTAGAGCATATACATGATGGCAGTTGTCGAAATCATTCTGGTGGTCGAATTCTAGCTAAAAAGGCATTACGAAGTGGATTTTATATGCCCTCGGTCTTGCAGGAGGCCATCAATTACTCCAAGAAATGCCCCAAATGTCAATTCCACGTGAACGTCCCTCAACTTCCGACGGCCCAGATGATCCCTGTCTACGTATCATGACCCTTCGATCAATGGGGCATTGATATCATTGGACCTCTTCCTATGGCGGTCGGACAGCGGAAGTTTGCCATCATAACAATGGATTACGTCACTAAGTGAGCCGAGGGAGAAGTTGTTGCCAAAATCACCTTTCGGACATTCAGAGAGAACATTATATGCCGTTATGGCATCCCGAGGGTGCTCATCTCAGATAATGGCTCTCAGTTCATCGCAGCAGACACCCGAGATTGGTGCTCAGAGCTTGGTATTGAACAAGGTTTCACTTCCATAGGCCATCCGTAGGCTAACGGTCAAGCTGAAGTAACAAACAGGATCATACTCCAGCATTCAAAATGATGCTCGAGAGTAAGAAGGGTGAATGGTCTGAGGAGCTCCAGGGGGCCCTCTGGGCGTATCGGACTACCCCACGAGCGGCAACAGGTGAGACGCCTTACACTCTAACGTATGGATCCGAGGCAATGATACATGTGGAGCTCGCTCAAGACTCCGCAAGTGTAGCATACTTTGAGCCCACTGCTAAAGACAACAATTGTGTGCTGGAATAGGATTTGCTCGACGAAAACCGTGACACCACTTGGGGTCGTATCCACAAATACAAGGCAACGGTCGCCTCGCAGTACAACAAGCGTGTCAAAGAGAGAACTTTCTAACTGGGAGACCTAGTTCTCAAGAAAGTTGAAGTCTCTAAGCATGTGGGTAAGTTAGACCCTAACTGGGGAGGCCCCTTCAAGGTTATACAAGTACACACGAACAATACCTACTTACTAGAAACTTTGTAAGACGAGCATTTACCCTGATTGTGGAATGCTTGCAACCTCAGAAGATTTTACGTATGAGTATTGTATTATTCCCCTCGGGATAAAATTGTATCTCCTCTTAATCAAATGGAAAGCATGGAATGCAATTACTTAATGCATCTTTTTTAGTTATCTCTTGTCTTATCTTTGGAAGTACCTCTATTCCGAGGGTTAACTAAGCTAAACTCCATATCGAGGGAACTCCACATAAAAATAGCATCTCTTAATGCTAATCTAGTCCCTCTGAGAAAGAGCGGATTCGGTAGATTAAAATTCATGCATAACGACCCACCGAATTCAGCCCTGGCTTACGCTCGAGTTCCTTTGATGGATCACTCTATGTCTTAATACTTAACAAATCTCGCCTTGATTTCTAAGTTCAAATTATTTGCAGATAAAAGTCCTTAAAAGATTTTCGCACCCTAAGGTTTTCTATACTTTGTGTATTTACGCACAACTTAGGTTTCTTCCTTTTTATTTTTGTTGTAATTCGCCAGGGTGATCACCGTGCGGACAAACCCTCGAGCCCTTACAAGTCAATCGTGGTATTCTATCCTTCGACGGAGACAGAACATCACAAATGCATTTTCTAAAGCCTACACATATTCAGACATTCGACAAAGCAAGTGTTAAGTATCAACAACGCTCATTGCGAAAAAGAAACACTCATTCAAAAATAGAAGGAACATTCATTCAGCAGAAAAATTGACAGAAATAGCTTGGAGTGATCAAAAAGTTACATAGTACATATCCAGAAAATTAATTGTTCAAAGAATACTGGGAGAAGACGGATTATGAGAAGTGCACGAAAGAAGAACAGTGGAGTTAAGGAGCGTTGGCAGCATCGTTCTGGGCATCAGCTGGGCGTGGACTTTCGGGTTCTGGCAAAGCAACAACAAGTGGGGTTGGGTTCAAGGGTTGTCCGCCCAGTGAGAAGCCTTCACCCGCATCTTCGACGAGCGTTAGCCGCCCTTCTTGGGGCCTGTTAGCAGCCAAAAATTTTCCTTGTAGCAACTGGACTACTTCTTCATAAAGAGGCTCGAGCATATCTTCCTCGGAAGCCTCACTGCCAACTCCTGGAGTCTTCTCTAGATTCTCGTCCAATTCCATATCCAGACGAGGATGCTCCCGTGTGTTAGCCGGTGCCAGACCCAACTTTATCAGTTGTCCTATGCCCTTCCAGAAGAATAACCTCGTGGTGTCGAAGCAGTGCAAATTAGCCAGGAAGTCAAACGCCCTCGAGCGTATGAACTTCAAGATTGCCTCCTTGGCAGCCCTTACTTCTATCACATCGAATTTCATCTGGATGTCTGCAAGTTTGGTGCTAGCCTCGGTTAGGTTCTTCTCTTGCTCCGCAATGATTTGCTTGTACTCTTCCTCCTTCTCGTTCCAAGCAGTGCAATCATCATTGTGCTTTTTGCCCATAGTTTACAATTTCTCCTCGAGATTGGAGAGGCAAGTATTCTTGTCCGCGAGCTGAGCCATCACAGTCCCAAGTTCTTCCTTCAGGTTACTGCATTGTTGTCGAAAAGCCTCTGGGTCATTGAATCTATGCAGCCTCTTGTATTTAGTCTTATGCTCAGCGTAAGTCTTCACGCGCCTCTCCATGTTCTTGAGCCTTGGCAGCACCTCCTGCATGAAAAGTCTATACTTAACAAAAATTTAGGAATAAGCAGACAACTGCAGTACAAAGAATGAAGATAAGAAATGCCCACTTACAATAATTAAGGCGTGGCTCGCATCAGCCAAGACCTCTTCTATGAGTTGATCGTTCAGAACAACATGATCCCCTGTAAACTGAACCTGGTCTAGCACGCCTGAACTGATCAACCGAGAACCCAGACTCCTTTTCAGCATAACAGGCCCGTCTTTTGCAGCCCTCTCATAATGAGCGTCACCTTGACGCTCGAATTGCCAGTAACGCTCTTCTTCGGAAGAAGAAGTGTAGCCATCATCATGTTCGATGGGTCCTACTACAACCTTCTTCCTCTTGTCGGATACCTGCCTCGGATCAGGCATCCTCTTGTTCTTCTTTGAGGGATCCGAACGTCCCTCAACGACATCTTTGATGACAGGCCCCATCTCCGCACCTCAAGAATTCTTCGCGTCTGCCTGAGCTATCTTTATTAGCTTTTTCTTCTTCTTGGGAGGCTCAACTATAACCTCCTGGCCCTTGTGGCCCTCAACACTCACCGGAATTTCCCCTCCCCCCTCCTGGGCTTCGTTCACACCTCCACTCGTTTGGACATCTCCCTGAGGAGCCACCGTCTCGGGATTCCCCGAAGCAGTAGATCTCGGTGTCCTGGCCTTTAAAAGAGTCACAATGCTCGAAGCTGCCGTTCCTGCCACTAAGACTTCAATTGCTGCAAGCAAATATCACAAGCCGAGCATTAGAGTAACATTCAAAAAAAGAGATACAAAAAGCAAGTAAAAACATCAAAAGACATCAAGTATCGCAATACTCAAAGTCAGTAGGTTAGTAGGGAGTTAGTTCCTAAGTTCTAACCATCTTTCTCCATGGTGGCGGTAGGAGGCTTCTCCATCATCCTTGGTTGGGCCGAGAGTCCGAAATGGAAGAGGGCTTTCTCGTTCTACAGTAATTCCCCCATCTCCACAAATCTATTCAAGTTCTTCATCGCAAAGGCCAGACTCTTGACCCAACCCTCGAACGCCGATGCAGGGGACCTCTTTTTCACCAATGGCCCGTCATCGTGCACAACCCATCGCTCGGATACCCCGAGCATTTTGACCGGCCCAGTTACGAAAAAGTATTTGCTCTTCCAAGTTTCACCGAGGGAATCCTTTGAGGAATTGATGATCTTCATGTATCTCTTGGATGAAATATGACAAAAGCCATCTTCTGGCGACGAGTATGGGGACCTGGCCGCTTGGAAAAGTTTGATAAAGTTTGCGGTCAACGGTTCCTGACCTGTGGTTTCATTAGAGCCACGAAGGAGTTGATGAAAGCTATCCCATTGGGCAAAACCTGCGAGGGACACAAGTTGATGTAGTTCAGCATATCCCTCACCTCCCGAGGGATAGGAAACCTTAACCCTCCCAGAGTAATTGAATCCCTGTACACTGGCATCCATCTCTTGGTAGGGTCATTGGCTCGCTCGTTTTCACCTGCCTCACGCACCCCCAGATCAGGGGTCCAATATGTGTTGTCCATCAATGCCTCTATCTCCTTGAAGGTCATTGTGGACTTAATTTCTGCAGGGGTCTTCTCAGTTTTATGCGGGTTTGTCCCTCGCACCTTGGTGAGGGGTTCCTTCCCATTTTGTCTTTTCCTCGTGGGCTCTTCTTCTGCTAAGCACCCAGACGTCCCCACTTCCTCGAGGTTCATGGCTACGGTTACCCTATGGTTTTGGGGCCTAACCACTGAGTTTGTCACTGGAGGAATCTCTCCCCCTGTTGCATCATCAGTACTGAATTATCTAATTGTTGGAATAGTACATCAATGTTGTTCGGATTTTCTTCACTCATTCCCCTCACGGAAGCATTCAACTCCTTGTCGTCACCAGCTCTACTGGTGCTGGGACGGGAATGGCCATTGGGATACCCTCTCCGTCATCCCCAACATTTCTCACCAGAATCGCCTCCGAAATCCTTCATCTTCTCTAAAGGGGAGAGACATGGGGAGACACATCCTCATTCTCTGTGGCCACATCGCTCAAGGCAGAATTACTAGGAGATTTCTCACTCGCCATTGAAATTTTGTTTGGAGAAAAGAAAAAGAAGGATTCGAGATTGGTAATCAGATACAAAACCTAAGGTCACAGAGATTTGCGCGCACCCTTGCAGATTAGGGTAACTGATCCTCCTCCTAAATCTAATGTTAGCACAAAGATATTGAAGAAACGTTTACCTTGGAGAAGAGATGAAAAGGGTTCTCTGAAAAATCGCAAGGAATTTCAGAGGAAGTTCTCTATGCTCTAATATGCTTGAAGGCATAAAAGATAGCAAAGGCCCAGAAAATCCCTATTTATACGGTACCAAATCTGTAAAGATTCAAAAATGCAATCATTCCCGCATTGGTAACCGTTTCACTTTTGGTAACCGCCCCACGTCTTCCTAGATCCACGCACCCACGCTCTCACTCCGTATTAAATGCGCTTGCATAAAAGTAACCTCAGACAAGACAATATTTAATGCCCTGCAGGAAATGTCTGTCGTTGCGACGCTCGACATACATACAGGTGTAAAAGCATTGACCTTACGAATTCAGGGAATCGCTTGGAGTCTCTTGAAATTCTACAGTACGCTCAAAGCCTTACAGCAGAATTTTGGGTACAAATGATAGACCCCAAAATACGCTCAAATCTTAACTATCCACGTGCCGTAATCCTGGACAACCTTCATAAGATGAGACCTACCCTGAGATGGTACACTCGTAGGAACAAGGCTCGTGAATGGGATCCAGCCTCTTCCATGCATCTTTCTCTGACGTAAGGCTCGTGCTTGGATCGTCCCAATGCTCGAGACCCAGACACCTATGGCAACCTCTCACGTGGGAACTTCTCCACAACAGGTCTCTCTCGAGGCGACTATCTTTCGGGACGTTCACGCTCAGCATATTATCAACCTTTCTTTGATCAGGAAACGTATAGCTCGAGTGTCCATACGCTCGTGACCGTTCCCTCATGCATTTTGGAAGACAAGGGAATCATCCCTTAACCACCGCTGACACTACAGCTGGGTATAACCACCTAAAAGGTGAAAGTGACGCACGCACATCGCTTTCAGGCCCTCATGCCCCACCACGTGTTTAGGGCAACAACATTCGAGGACCACACGGTTAATATTACTTAGCTGTACTCACCCTCAAACTATAAATAGAATGATTACTTCACTCCTTCTCCAAGCAATCTCCATCTCTGCTACACCACTTTTCTTCACTCACAAGAAACACACTCCTTCCAATGGAAATACCCCATTGCTGTATTTTTCAAGCTATTTACAGCTTCACCTACTCCTTCCTTGGTGTTACCCTAGCTGGTAGAATCTACGATCAACGGGAACCCAGTTCCTGAGGCTCTTATGCCTGTGATGGTCTTCCCTCTCCACAAATAAAAAGTGTTTGGTGTTAATTCTCTCTTTAACCAATTCCGACACCATCACATGGGACCATTCGAGATTTTGGAGAAAATTGGGGATATAACATATCATTTAGATTTGCCGCCAAGTCTGATCGGAATTCATAACGTGTTTCATGTCTCTCAACTCCGAACATATTATCGGGATGAGTCCGAGGTGTTACCGATAGAAAAAGTATAAAGAATAGAAATGGAACTGAATCTTACCTTCGTTCAGAAGCCGATTAGGATTTTGGACCGGTAATTTCAAAAATTAAGAAATCGGC
>JBBMKE010000011.1:8381965-8395744 GCA_037834125.1 Lippia alba | reverse complement strand
TTGATTCCATTGGGAAGTATGGTTAGCCTTTGAGCTTTGTGATAAAGATCAAAGCCAACTAGAAGATCTTTTCCATGCAGCTTGCTTCCAATGACTTTCAACCATATGATACAATCTAGGAAGAATTATATACCAATAGGATGTTTCGTGATCAAGCTCGTTTCGAATTGTTGTTCATCGGCTTCCTGGAAATACTCGTAATGAGTTGTCCAAGCTTCTTTTGGCAAGATGTCTAGATTCATCATTGATTTCATGGCTCATGTATCCATAAAGCCAATGGGTTTAATAGGCTTGTTGTACTTTGAGAGAAGTACATGGGCTTGGAAAGGAGGAGACTGAATGATTTCTTAACTGATACATTCAGATTGGAAGATGGGAAGGTATTCTTCTTCCACGTCTGAATCAGATGAATCATCATCAGATACTTTATCTTAGAGGATGAAGATGATTTATTCGTTTTGCTCATCTTGCTCAGAGAATACAGATTCTACATCTGCATCATGAAGATTGGTGTCTGCAACTTGCCGATATGAGAGATCATTCTGGCAGACTTTTTCTCAATTCTGAGGATAATTCTTTGCAAAATGTCCTTTCTTTTTGCAAACATAGCAGCGATATGTTCGCCTGTTTCTGAAGGGTTTTCTTCTGAAAAATCTGAGGCGTCCTCTTTTCTTACCCTTCTGATATTTAGGCTTCTTCTTGTGTTTGGAAGAAGGACATCTGCATGCTTCTTTGGATTTGCATTTTATCACGAGATGAGATTTCTTGCATGCCTTTCTGAGGACTGATCTGCTTTCAACAAGAGATTTGAACATGTTCTGCTATTCACATAGCTTGTCCATTGTTGCAATGGCCATCTGGTGGATTTCTCCAAGAGAAATATGTTCAATTTCTCTTTTCGTGTTTGTAATAGATCTGTAGAGCTATGGCCGGATTTCTTAAGGCAAGGAAGCCATGTACACATGCTTGAGATTTGGATCATTATACCCATTGAGAGTATAATAAATCTCTGCCATTCTTTTGAAATGGAAATCCATATCTTTCTTCTTTAGAGAGCAACACTTCATTGCAAAATAGCTTTGTTGAAGCATCTTTCTAAAGAGATCTCATCAATGAATTCTTGGTGAATCATTCCAATGGCTTGTATTGCTGGGAGTTGATAGAATTGGACTTGTTTGTATTCTCCCAAGGATTGGAACCATTCTCTTAATGTTCTTGTGAACCTTGAAGCAAGTTCTCTTTGGGTTGTAGGAATATGAGATTCCTTTGTTCTTTGGAGATCAATCCAGACGGATATGGAATGCAATCTATCATGTCTTTTTTCAACTGGAACATCATCAAAAGTGAACCAAGGACCATTGGATGGTTTTGAGGCTCCTGGGTCAATATAGAAGTATTTTGGAGAACCTTCCATGGTTTCTCCACTTTCTTCAACATGTGGTTCATTTTGATCGTACTGTGCGCCTTGCTGGTTTTCTTGCTGAGGACCAGAGGGTATCAGTAACTTCTTTGTGAGATATTAGTAACTTCTTCTTCACTGCTGATCTGTGAGATGTCAGCAACTTCTTCTTCACTGCTTGTGAAGGAATCAAGAGATTTTTCTGAGGAAGTATCCTCTGAGGAGAGGTCTTCTTTGAAGTCTTGGTCAAAAAGATTTCTAACCATCAAGGCTGGAGGATTCTCTTCTTCAATCTTTCGTTTATTTTTCTCTTTGGATGAAGAAGGAATAGGCTTCTTTGGTTTGAGCTTTGGAGGAGGTGGCTCAAAAGGTATGTCAGAAGCCATGAAGAAATTTTTAAATAATCAGGAGATGTAGGTGGATCATATAGAGAATGAGGGACTGGTGTAGGAAATAACGGTAGTTTCGGGACTGGATTTTTTTCCTATCTTTCTCTATATATTCAAATTCCTTCTTGAGTTTCCTGATTTCTGCCTCTTTTTGATCAAACTCTTGACCTCTTCTTCTTAGAGCGATAAGCTGTCTGAGCTCTTTGTTAAGAAGCTCAATTCTTGCAACAACTTTTGCATATATCTGGTCGAGTTGTTGACTGAGAGCATCAATTTTTCTGTTGTTGTTTTGGACATGGGACAAAACCCTATCAACTTTGGAATCAAGTTGAACTAAGGCTTTTTTTTGTGCTCTGGCGTTGGTGGTCTGCCAATTTAGCACTTCTTCTCCTTGAGTGAGAGTTTACGTTGTTCCTCTATTTGGATGGACTGTAGTAGTTTGGATATACGGCCTGATTGTAACTCTATTCTCTGTTTTTCTTTCCAACGGTGGAAAGTCAGCTTCATAGCTTTGCATCATCATACAAGGCTGTAGAGGAACTATTGGAGGAGTGTAGGGAGGTACTGATTGCCTGCACGTCTTAGGTCCTTCAGCTTTGAGGAAAGAAAAGGCCTCATCATAGCATGATAAAGGCTAAGGAACCGAGGGTGGATCTGGTTCTGGGTCTTCTGATTTATAGGTCTTACAAGGAAGAGATTTTTGTTATGCTTGCATTCGTCTTATTCTCCAACTTGCTTCACTTTCATCATCATCGTCGGAGTCTGATTCTTCTCCACATGAGCATCCTGGATAACACATTGGGGGATCTGTATCCCAGATGAAGTGACCATCAACTTTGTCAGTGTAGACTTCTTTTCCGTTAGGAAAGAATGAACCGACCGGAAGGTATCCAAGGATGGGATGAGTTTCTCTTTTGATAGGAACCACAAGTTGGATCATCAGTTGCTGGAAGATGTTCTTGGTTCTACCATCTGGCATTTTTTGAAACTCATAGTTGGTGGATTTGATAGGTTCGTGAGACTACTGGAGTGACTCATAATTCGTGATCCATTCTGTCAGCATCAATCTTTCAAGCTCCTTTCGTGGAATCTGTCTGGGAACCTGAACGATAGTTGGGTTCTCAGATCCTGAGTTGGCGAGAACCATTAAGGCATCAGGAGATCCTGATCCTTGAAGATCTAGGCTATGATTCTATAGCCTGTAGACGATTTGGTGGTAGAGAGTTGCTATAACGGCTGTAGCAAGCAACTTTCTCTGCGCTTGTGATCTGTATTTGAACCTTCAGGGTGTTGGGAAGATTGGAATCTCCCAAGAACATGGAGAATTTGGGAAAGTATGTCAGTACGACACTTTCACTATTCAGAGTAATCACCACTGTTTCGATGACTGCATCTTCGTACTTCAAATATCTGGTGTCTAGCTGGGCCAGTCTGGCTGTTACTGGAAGACTTTTTCTCCCCTAGTAGGAGAGGACCAATCGTACTGAACCGAAGTGAAAATGTATGTATCCTTCTCGTTTTCAAGAGGATATGAACTCTGATGGGATGGAGAGAGTAACATATTGTTCTCTCTTTGAATAGAGAAGATCACATTTATCCAGACTAGTCAGGACTGGACAAATTCTTATGTTTGAGGTCTGATGGAGGAGATCAAAGATTTGATTCTTCTTAAAGAACCTCGTCGGCGATATATGTTGTAAGAACTAACTAAAGGAGGAACGGTTTGTTCTATAATGGCGTTATCAGGAATGGTGGAATATTCTACAAGGTTTTCTATTTTGTTGGTAGAGTGGCGAGGAATGGAAAGAGAGGAAGAGACTGAGATTAGCTGGTTTGGAGTTGTTACCATGGCTTATGGGTTTTCCTAGCCATTCTTCTACCGCTCTTCAGGAATCCATCACGATATACTCACGCTGATACCCTTGTTTTGAAAAAGAACACGGGTCTGATACCACAAGGCCTAAATTAAATACAAGAGTCGGCACGACCGATAGCATTAATTAAACATAACATGCATTGGCACACAGGCCTAATTAAAAATGCGATATAAACAAAGCAATATTGTGAAAATGTGACTCAAGTGTACATGTGAGACTCGAAAGAAAGCCTAGACTTGACTCCCGCCTAGCCACACCTGCAAGAAAGACTGAGAGGTGGGAAAGTGTTGAGCCCGGCGCGTGACGCCACATCCCCCGCACCATGAGCCCGATCCACATATGAAATGGAAAGTCCATACATGAACCAAGCCCACAGCGAACAGGGACTCACTCACACACTAGGCTAGCCGGGACTAACCCTTGAACCAATTAATCCAAAAACTCTAAACAAAAGCAGAATAATGCGGAAGCTTGTCATATAAACATTACAATTACTATGAGTCAAAGACTCGAATCAAAGAAAATACACGATTACCAATGGCCTTCAAAGTCTCAACATATAATGTACCACAGGCGTTCAAGAACATAATACAGGATGTAAGTATAAGTGTAAATGAAACCATAGACCTATACTCTAATGCAAGACTCTAAAAGACTCAAAATTCCCGCCTAGCGCTCCAAACCTGTAAGAACTGAAAACAAAGTCGGGTTCAGTCTATAAGAGACTGGTGGGTATAAAATGAGGCGTAGTATAATAATATTGCCATATATAAACACCCACACATACAAGCTATAATCCCGTTCGAGGTTTTGAAAATATTTTTCAAGTGGGTGAAAACAAATAAAACAACGATAGGGATTACAACTATCGATTTATTCATTAATCAATCATTCATGCGGTTTATACGTGAGCCCGGCGAGTGGGCATCTCCCCAACACCTCGTGTGTGCATTAATCCATTCATTCATTCATTAGCGATCATATTACAAGCATTCATTCATTCATTCTTTCTTTCTTTCTTTAGTTCATTCATGCAAAAGCACTTACTACTTACTCCGGTTGGTGGCGGGTTTGCAAGGCCCGATCACCCATGCATTGACCAAAAGGGTTTTATGACTCCCCAGATGGCACTCAACGTCCATTCTCCGCTACCTCCAACGGGGTTTGGTTACGTCGTTCATTGGTGAGACTAGCATGAGGGATCACCGTCAGCCCTTACTTTCTCGGATAGCCACTCACACTAAGACCCTGGGTCCCATATGTGCATTCATTCTTTACTCGCCAAAACATTGGTAGGGTTCATTAAAGAAAAAGGGTTATACGTTGACATCATTGACTCTTTTTTTAAAGACTCGATATACATATATAATATTTTTGGCTCAAAACCTTCACATGGGGTATATCGGGTCATTTGTAGCTATTAAAAGAGAAACCCACTTGATACACCTTACCGAACCAACCAAGAAGACAAGAAGACTCGAAAGTGTCCTATGAACCCGGCACATCTCCACACTGGAGAAACTGTATAAAAGACGATATGAAGCGTTCATGAGACTCAAGACTCCAAATGAACCAAACAAGACGCACGACAATGTAATTTTCATGATATGAAGCACACAGGATGTGATAATATGTCATGAAGATGCATTAAGGCATATAGTCAATCATTTTATTCATTCTTGAAGCGTTCATATCCATTCAAGCTTGTACCTTTCATATATCATATCAGAACGATCCATAATTTCCAAACAATGATCATAGCACATATTTCAGTATGTATAAAATTCAAGTTGATGAACACTACCCTAAATTTATGAATCAGATTTATGTACCAATGCATTTAAACAATATACAATTCCATTGCGTCCAAGATGAAATTAAAAATCCACAAAATATTGTACTAGACCTCTCAATTTATAAATGATATTCTAAATGGTAAAACTAGTAAAGCTCATGCTGCCATAATTTAATAAGTCAACCCATACCAATTCTTGCATATTCCCAAGTACCGAATGCAGAAATCATATATGTTGAACCTAAATTAAATTCAATATACCGTAATTTTATATAATAGGATAATTCATTTCAATTCGAGAATTCCAAGTTCACTCAACCCAATTAGTACATTCCAATAGAAGATGGGTTTTCTATATCAATACAGAAATACATATCTCCAATCCTACTAAATAAAAGCAAATTAAGTAGACTCATTCATATCTGTAACCAAAATATACCCATAGTTCATACAATTAACTCGCATATAATTATTCTTTGCATTTAGCATTCAATTCTCAAGTCTTAAGTAATACATAACATTAATGTATTAATTAATTTAATAAGCAATGATTTCCAAGAGTTCTGTAATACCCAATTCAATCATACATTTATACAATATTTTATTTACCACCTATAAATTTTAGAAAAATTTTATTTTTGCCCCTCTCATTTTAGGTTTCCCCCCCCCCCCCCCAAAAAAAATTTCAAAAAACATTATTTACTACCTAAATATTTTAGAAAATTTTTATTTTTGTCCCCCTTATGAATTTTCGCCCCCCTCATCCCAATTCCTGGATCGGTCCCTACTTATACCAATGAGGGAAATATTTGTCCACATGATCAGAGAGAGAGCAGAAGTTAGATAGTCTCTCATAAGTAAAAGAAACTGTGATCTCGCAGTCCGGATAGTCTCTCATAAGTAAAACAAACTGTGATCTCGCAGTCCGGCGGGAGCTTCAACTTCAAGCACCGTGTTAAAGGTTCGGTCATCAATATACCAACACTTATCTTGAGGGAATTCGTAACCACATTATTATCGACACCCTGTAAATCGGAGCGAAGAATTCTATTGTTTCTTAAAACAAACTTAATTAGCAATACTTTTGCACAAGAAGCAAAGGAAAGGTCGTGGATATGTATATATTGTAAAGTCATACTGATATAGACTCGTTGTAAAGGGATCGTCATCCTCTGATGGAGGGCTAAGAATGATAGGATATTTATCGAAATTCCATGGCGATCGAGTTCTCACATACCCATTGCATATCCAGCATGTGGTTTTTAAAACACAAAGAAAAGTGGCTCAAAATATATTTTTCATCAAATGTTTTAAAACACAAAGAAAAGTGGCTCAAAAACTGGACCTCAAATTTACCCTTATAACCTCTCAAAAAAAATTGCTCTTTTTTTAATTGCGTATGAGATATTTAGACACCAATGACCAAACCATTAAAAAATACGCCTGGATGGCTTTACGAAAAAATCACATAGTTGGATTGACATTTGCAGCGAAAACAGAAGTCTGAATAGTAAAATATAAAAATATATATATTTTTGGTGACAAAAAAATATTCATCTGATTCTTGTTTAATATTTAATTTATTGACAAATGCAAAAAAATTTCCCAATTCTATGAACATCCAACCTTAAAAGGACAGACAATTAATATTTCATATTCTAGACTAGTCAAGTCCAACATCTGGCAGCGAGAGCACTAGCTACGGCCGTCCGACTCGTGAATTATTTTCTGGAAGGTGAATTCTAAAGAACATTAATCAAAGTTAGGTGTGGGAAAAGTTAGATTTAATGGTCCAATCCAAGTCAAATTTAAAGTAAACTACGTGCTTAAAAAAATTAGACTTAATTACATTTAATTTCAAATGAATTTTTAAATAATAAAACACCTCCATAAATATATTAATATTAGACACCCAAATAAAATTTTAAATTACAAAAGACCCTCTCTTCATTAAAAATAATTATTTAAAAACTATTGTATTCATTTGTTATCAAGATGTAAAAATTCATGTTTTGGGGGTGTTCTGTATTTTAAAACCCATTTATATTAAGATTTTGAATGAAATTATCAAAAATTATAACGACAAAAGGTCATTTGTAATGTTAAAATTCATTTAGGCGTCCCATATTATTAATTTAAATATGGAGTAATTTGTTATTTAAATAGTCATTTGGGGTTTAGTATTAACATACTCAAAAAATTAAGTATTTCGATTTCTTGAATTCTTTTATATTTAATTTTACTTTTATTTTCATCACATTAATAAATTATTTTATACTACGAAGTACTAAGTGGTCTATTTTAATAGTCCGACGATATATTAACTTAATTATGAGTATCCTATTTGAATTTTAAAAAATGTAATTAATATTGATAGAAATAATTTTTGTAGTTAAGTGGATAATTTATCTCTTATCTCCATTTCCCTCTCATTTCGTCTCAATGTTTTCCTCTTTTTTTTTTTTTTTTTTTTGACAACAATTTGTATGTTTTCCTCTTTTTCTCATATAGAATAATTCTTGTTTTTATTTATTTCCAACCAATACAATTTTTTTTTTAATTCTGACAATAAATATTATCTTATCAAATATGTTCAAGCATTTCTTATAAATTTGCCAACAGGGCTTGATTCAAGAAGTAAATGAATTCATTCATTCCTAAGGGCGAGGTCCCGGATTCGACTCCCCGCTTGGGTGTGCGTGTGTAAAAAAAAAATATTTCTTATAAATTTGGTAATTATAATAAAAATAAATACAAAACATATTCTAACACTGTCAATTTAATTTCAACCTGTAAATAAATAATACTGTAATTTTAATTTGCAGACCCATGGAGCACACGAACATTACCGATAATATACTAATTAATTGCATCAAATAATTTATTCGATAGCATGTGCCTATTAAAAGATTATTTTTCTTTGATTTATCAATCTACGATACTAAACACATATCTTCACCTAACAACATTTCAATAATGCAGTTTACCAACTTAAGTCCAGAGAATTTCAAATTCGATTAAATCAAATTCAACTAATTAAAAGGTTAAATGTATTATTCTTGTTATTGATTGATTACTCTTCCTAAATTTTTCATCATTCATACGACAAGAGTAAAATATTCACCCTATCATTACACTAGTTTGGCCGAGGAGTCAGACTGGTGCTAGAATTACCCTTAACCTAGGCCCAGCTTAATTTGACTAAGTAGGTATAATGTTTGATACTATCTTTGTTGCTGGAAAATTTAAAAAAAAATATCAATTAAATATAAGAGTTAATCTTTTTTCACAAGCCAACGTTGGGGTGTTTTTCACTTTAGTATTCAATCTTTAAATTTTTTACATTTTAGTACTCAATCTCTGAATTTTGTTGCACTTAAGTGCCCAATATAAAACGTGTTATTTTCTTATTGGTTGGAGCACTTAAATGCAATAAAATTTAAAGGTTGGTTACTTAAATGTAAAATTTTAAAGATTGGATAATAAAAGGCAAAACACCCCAAACCTTAGCGCACATAAAAAAATTATCTCTAAATATAATGCACTTGTCATTTGATTTGGTGGAACCGTGAAATCTAATCGAATAAATAATCTACCAGCATTATTGGAAACATGACCCACTTTGGTTGCCCCGTTTTATAACATACCATGCAACCTATTTAATGCTATTTTCAACATGGTCTCAACTCCGCCATACCAAATCAACGCAGAAAAACCAACTCCATTTATGATCCCATAAATGGCTTGCTGCAATAATCCATTTCTCGTTATGAATAATAAAATGATAATCATAATCTATTTGCTCAGAACCCAAAATTGCATATTTGCAGAAGAAAGAAGGGATTTCACTTTGGTTGAAGATTAGCTATATTTGCCTTAAAATCTGAGTTTTCTGGCTTGAAATTGCAATGGGAAGTGAGGAAGGGCGATCCTTAGCTGAAACACCCACCTGGGCAGTCGCAACTGTTATTAGCATCCTGGTCACCATTGGATTTTTCATTCATGGAGGTTTGAAGAAGTTTGGGAAGGTATAAATTTTGAGAACTGTTTTTTTTTCAACTTTGTTTAGTTTAAATCTTACATGATATTTGTGGGTTTTTGTTTTTAGTATAAGTTGCTATCTCTGGGTGGGATTTTAAGGAAGTTATAGTTACACCGAGATCAGCCACTGTTTCCTCTTAATTATAATGTTAGTTGAGTTATAATATTAAGCTTTTCTAATAAAAAAGGGAGGTATGTGTAATTTTGAAATTCAAGAGGGGATATTGTGTGATCTGATATGTTAACAGGTATGGGTTCTGTAATTATTGCTTTAAATAGTTTCAAGATGAGGAGTTTGTGATATATTGAGGTTGGTGTTGATCACGTTTTTCATTTGAAGTTTCGGATAAATTCTTACTGTGTTCTTGTATATAGTGGTTGGATAGAACTAAAAGGAAACATCTTCTTGCTGCACTGGAAAAAATCAAGGAAGGTAAGACGAGTTCTGAAACTTGTGATGTTATAATGCTTTGATAAATTGGTGTTTCCTTATATTTTCAAGATTTTTAGGGGAATATGTATTTTAATGGGCACTTTCTTTTGTTTTGTTCAAATCAGAGTTAATGGTATTTGGACTTCTATCGTTGCTGATGGGCCATTGGATCGTTTTTGTTGCTAAAATTTGTGTCAAGTCATCGGCATTGAGTAGCCGGTTCTATCCATGCTCGCCTATTAACTATCATGTGAAGCTTCAAACATTAGAAGAAGATGCTGCCATTTCAAGGTTTAATCATTTGAACTCCTCCCGTTTGTTTTTGGAGGAGCTTAATCGAGATTTTTGTCCTGAGGTAATCTCTGTTTATATAATGCACAATCACAACAATTTTATCATTTCCAGTTTTTTTGTAATAACTGTACCGCCATAGCTTTTCTTTCCCTTTTTCTTTTGTCCTTTTCATGTCTCTTTCATACGTTTTTGAGTGAGAAGTGTAGTATCCAGATCATAATAATTGTTTGGGATAATCACGATGGCATACCTTGAGGTTTGAACCTAATTACACAAACTTCCCTGAGGCTTGAGAAATAGCAAAACTTCCACAAATGCATGCTATTATAGTCATAAATTTAAGATTAAATGTTGATCAGTAAGTGTCAAGGGTAAATAGTGTATTCATAAAAAGTTGGAGATGATATCATCAAAATTCATCTATCCGAATATTATGTAAATTCTTTAATAGGGAATTTTTTTGTAATTTCCCAAACCTTAGGGTGATTTTTGTGTAATTAGACCAAATTTCAGGTGTGCCAGTATAATTATCCCTAATTGTTTTTTGGCATAGTTTGTTACATCTTTGTCCTGCTTAAGCATTGGAGCCAAGTTGAGATAGATGCAGAAAATGTCTTCAGTCATTTATGTCAAAATATATTAATCTGTATAACATAGCTAATGATAATTACTCCACATTTGGTTTTCTTCGAGAATCTGCATGTTTCCGATTACTCAAAAACCAACTTCTTGGTAAATAGCTTACTGTGAAAAGGAATACGTTAATTGACAAAATATCATGGACTGGTAGATATAATGTTTTTCATTTTCATTTCCTTTTCTTATGGCTCCAATTTCGGAAAATACACAACATCTAACTTCTCTCTCATTTTCCAGGATCGTCAACCATTTGTGTCATATGAGAGCCTTGAGCAGCTTCATCGGTTCTTGATTGTTCTGGGCATTACACATGTCTGCTATAGTTTTTTAGCCATTGCACTAGCCATGATCAAAGTTAGATCTTTTTACCTCTTCATAATTTACCACTTTTGTTGCCTCGGCAGTCGGCATTCTAAACTTGCATGCATGTAGATTTATAGCTGGAGGACATGGGAAAATCATGCCAAGACAATGGCTCTTCTAGGCTTGCTAGCTGCAGATATTCCTGCTGGTCAATTTCTATGATTTTTTTTCCTAGAAATCAATTTTGCCCTCACAGTTGCAACAAATGAAACTTATGAATATATTTCTTGTAATTTTTCTTTTGATATAGATACTGAAGACATTGAAACAGATGCTGTGAGAATGAGGCGCCTATCGAGTTTTGTAGTCAATCACACTTCTCATTCGTGGAGTCAGCACAGACTTCTTGTTTGGCTGGTATAAAAGAAATAAACACAGTAAATAATTAAATATGATGATCATTTCTACGAGATCCCCTACAAAAATTATATATATATATAAATTAATTGTTTGGTCATTCTAAGTACTATAAGGGGATGTTGCTCCTACTCCTACAGTCCTACTTGCATATAGAGAACCTTCCAACATTTCATGTTTTGGCATATGTTCAGTTCAACAATTTTCTCTTAATGTGTTTTCATTAACTCTTGGATTTTGCATAAGATGTTCCTTCGTTCGTAGCTTTGTTTCAGCCGACAATTCTGGAGTTCAATTAACCAAGCTGACTACATGGCTCTTCGACTAGGTTTTATGACTGTAAGTTGTTTCCTCAAGTCCTTAATCATAGTCTTTCATTTAAGATCTTTTCAGGTTGAACTTTTCAATTGAAAGCCAATTATATTTTGACGAATTTGTGATGCTCTAGACACACATATTAGTATACACTGAATAACGGCGAGATCATGAACGAGGCTTACTTTTAAGTCCAGAGGGTATTTTGGGAATACGATATCCGATGTATTTTGATGATCGTCTTTATGATATATGAGTTGAGTTATATTTCAGAATGAGCATATGGAAAGCATGAATATCTTTTTTGGTTGTTCTTTGTGCCATTTTTTCAGACTCATCAATTACCTTTCACTTACGACTTCCATAATTACATGCTCCGAAGTGTGGAGGAAGAATTTCGAGACATTGTTGGCATTAGGTACACGACACCGTTGCTTGTCTTTAATTATCTTACAGAATTATATCAACCAAACTTTGTTTGTTCATGATGGAAGATTCCATGCATTTTAGTTCAGCCAAATATTTAAATTACTCTTTTTTTGCTTCAAACTTTATTTTTCCTTTGGTTTTTCCAGTGCTATGAATCTCTTTTGGTTTATGTCATTTAATGAAGTGAGACTATAGAGTTTCAACATTAATGTCTTATAAAAAGCTACTAGATATCACACAGAATAGTCTGACAAAATATTCGATTTTTTGCAGTATCCCACTATGGATTTTTGCTATTATCTGCACTATTTTCGGCTTTCATGGTAAATTCTGGTCACCAACAGATCTTTATCATAGATTTCTTGCTAAAAGAGTGATATTTGGTATTTTCTACTAATTATTATCGGTTAAGATAAGACGTGGCATGTTAATTTTTTGTATCGGTATAAGATCTTCGGGTGAAGTGTAAGAACTTAGTACAGCAAAACCTCTTCATAAATGTCTATTAATTTAGCAAAATATCTCTATTAGTGTTCCACATTCTGTCGTTGTAGCTTTCTTTATTGTTCTGATGGATAATATTTCTTTCGCCATCAGGAACTAATATATACTTCCGGATGTCGCTCCTCCCCACTATTGTAAGTTTTCATTTCTTGTCTTCACAAGATAGAGTGAGTTTCATTTCTTTGGCATTTATAAGCTCAAAGTGCTTTTGCTTGAGCAGTTGATCCTCATGGTTGGTACGAAGCTTCATCGTATAGTTGTAAAACTGGTTGTTGAAATCATGGATACAAGCCAATGGACAACATTTCAGCATTTTAATCTGAGGGATAAGCTTTTCTGGTTTGGCAACCCAAGACTTCTTCTATGGTTGATACAATTTGTATCGTTCCAGGTATGAAGTTTAAGCTTTTTCAGCAGCTTGTGATTTTGATTACATCAAAGTCAAGTGGAGAACCATTTCATGACTTGTTTTATTGTTATATTGCCGAATACATTTGAGATGACGACGTATATATGGTCAATGGTATGAATTTTGAATATCTATTTCTGAATGGATGAAGGGTTGATCTTCTAGAAGAATGGAAATGCATAGCTATATCATAACATTTAGGAAAATAAATGCAAGTTAAATTAAGCAATAAAGTTTGGTGTTAAAGATGATACATTTCTTTGCACGTGAAACTTATACATCTAAATATTCTAGGAAGATATAACCTCTTATTACTTGTTTTTGCCAGTGAGCAAGAGTATTCTGCTTCTTTGTATTTTCTTCTTATTTTATTTTTGAAGGGAGTGAGTAAATGAATAAATAGAATTGGCTTCTATCCAATCTCAAATGTAGAGGTTATGAAGGGATGGAACTATAATTTATAAATTTTTCATTATTGGTCGTGTGGAGATGCTTCATTTTCCTCTGTGTTTCAGTATTTTTGTCTTGGTTAAAC
>JBBMKE010000011.1:8363437-8381865 GCA_037834125.1 Lippia alba | reverse complement strand
AGGGGTAAGGGTTCTTTCTTGAAGGAAAAGACCCAGGTTCGAATCCCTCAGACCACTGGGGGTGTGGGCGTAAAAAAAAAAAAAAAGCACTCCAACCTAAGCATATAATTAGGAGAAAGAAACCAATAGCTCTTGGGCATTTTTGCTGTCCCACGTGGCGTGCGAGGGTGACTGGGCCGGGATTTATTTGGGCCTTATTCTATCTTTTCGTATATGGGTTCACACTAAATTTGCAGCCCAATTTTTAGCCTGAACAAATTTTCACTTGCTTTGTGTTATGGATTTTGCAATAATAGTAACAGTTATGCGACTTGGTAACGTGGTTTTAATAAATTATTTACATATTAATAACTCTCATATACGCCCTTCTCGGGCATCGGGCATCCTGAGTGACCAAAAAAAAAAAGTAACTCTCATATACTGATTGTGTGTGCATGTAAAAAAGTATTATTTATTTAAATATATTAAAATTAATTTCTATATAAATATATACTTTATGATTAATTTTAATATAATTATTAAATTATGATAAATAAATAAATAAATAAATAGTTTAAGGGGAAAAAAAACTCGAGATAGGGAAATTTTAAGAGATTCTTTTATATAGTCTCAAACCCTAATAACCTAAATTGATGATGAAACACGAAACTCTTTTTATCTGAGAGTTATTTCAATTCATGGAGGAACTCACTAAGAAAAGGAAGAAACAACCCAGTAGTCAGAGTCGTCTTCCGGATGATATTCTCTTGGAAATTTTGCAGAGGTTGCCGGTAAACAGTCTCTTGAGATTCACTACCGTCTCCAAATCATGGAGTTCTTCTATCAAGAACCCTAATTTCATATCCTCCTACCACCACCATCATCATGGTGACGAAAGTTGTTCAGGTTCTTATCTCGTTTTCATTCCCCATCTCGCTTTAACGCCGCATCCTCCTTATTCTCGGGTGCAAATTTGTTCCTTGATACCTGAAACTAGAATCATTCCTAATTACAACCCGGTCCTTAAATTCTGCGACAGGGCCATGGTTGTTGGATCTTGTGAGGGTTTAATATGCTTCAAAACGACATCCGATTTATATGTATGGAATCCTTTTATTAGAAAGAGTTTGAAGAAAGTTCCTGCTAAGAATGGTAAGCTATTGTCAACAGTCTTGGCATTTGGTTTTGCTCCTAAGAGCTGTGATCACAGGATCGTAAATGTGATTTGCAGTAACAACCACTTGAGTGAGGTGGAGATATACTCATTGGCGTCGGATTCGTGGAGAAGAATCGGAGCTCCTCAGTCAAGGTTTACATGCACCAACGAGAACAACAACAATAGTTTAATTACTTCACATGTTTACTGGAATGGATCTATCTACTGGTTGACTGCAGAGTACAGAAGCTTGAGCAAACTGATTTTGAAGTTTGATTTGGATGAGGAAAAGTTTGAAGAGATAGCGGTTCCGTTTCTCAAATATGATCCTTATACACTTGTGGTTATCAAAGGATTTCTTGTTATATGGAGAGTTTGGAAAGAGTTTGGTGGCAATGTCATCGATGTGGAGGCTTACATCAATGGGAAAACAAACTCAGTATCATCATCATCTTGGGTAGGTAAAACTATAAGTGTTACTCGTCCCGTCAGCGAGATAAGCTCGTACCACACGACAAAGGACGGTCACATTATAAGTATAATTAAACATGGCAAACGTCAAAGTATTCATGTGGTCTATGATGGTTCTTGTGATGGTAAGAATTTGAGTTTTGAGATGAGACATAGTGGGATTATTATTAACAAGGAAAGTTCATATTGTTGTTGCATCATTCCAATTAGGAAAAGCCTTTTCTTGTTGGATGGATAAGAAATAGGATAGATGAAATTGCTCTAGATATAGATTTATATTTTTGTTATTGCTATTGACTTTTTTTTTTTTGGTTAGGATGTGTTTTTTATTTAATTTGTTTAAAAAAATTATTTATTTATTATTTGAAAGAGTAGTGGTAAACATATGTGTTTGATTTTTTGAGTAAACAATGTACGTTTTAAGCATATTTTGTATTTGAATATATATTTGAGTAAACAATGCATGTTTTAAGAACATGTTATTCGTGAGTCGGACCAATTCATGTTCCCAAATGTTGAGATTTTATTTACTTTTAATTAATTTAAAATACGTAGCATAATCTAGTCTCTCTGTACATGAAGAAAAAACAATTTAATTCATGAAATTGCTATGAAGTAGTGCAAGCAATAAGCGGTTGTGTCTAAGGCCTTGAGGTAAAGTTGTTGGGTCAAATAGTTAGAGATTATAGGTTGGCCAAATAAGTGGAGATTATAATTAGCTAATCTAATTTACGTAGTTTTGACTAAGCTCCATATAAAATTAGAAAGCGAAGTTAAACGTGAGAAGGGGAAGCTTCACATTTAAAATTATAATATTCTATGAGGTAATTTTGGCCATTTTGGCCTGAACCTAGTTCAACTTAATCATTGTAATGAGAAAATGAATGTCAAGGATGTGAGTGTTTTACTAGAAATTTAAGAAAAATGTTCTTCTTCCATATCACCTGCGGACGTTATTAACTTGGCGAGCACCAATCTGCTTAGGGGTCATACCATTGACGAAGAACTTGACATCTTGCAGCATATTCCGGATGAAGTAAAATGGGAGAAGCCTAGCAGAGGCAGGATTAAAATAAATTATGATGGTGCTGTGTTTGGCTCAAGTAACAGCATAGGCATTGGGATTGTTGCTAGAGATGAGCTTGGAAAATGCGTGGGTTGGGAGACGGACCGTAGACTTCATACGACTGATCCTTTGGTTGCAGAAGCCTTAGCTGCGGTAGCGGCAGTGCGCTTAGTGTGATTTCGGATGGCATAAAGTGATTTTTGAGGATGATTGCCTCAATCTTGTTAACAACATTCTTAGCTCTAATGAGGACTCTTCGGACATCGGCAACTTAGTTTTGGATGTCAGGCTTCTTTGTTCTAATCTTAGAGATGTCCGGTTCTCTTTTACTAGGCGTGGTGCAAATCGTGTTGCCCACCTTCTTGCCCGTAATGCGGCTTCGGCCGGATATTCCGTCCTTTATTTCGGACGTTGTTGCTAGTGAGGTCTAATTGTTGTTATCGTTGTGGCTGGTCGTCACAAAAAAAAAAAAGAAAAATCAAAATCACAAAATTTAGGGAAAATCAGAAATCAAATAATAAGTGTTGGTAGAAAATTTACAAAAAATCAAAAAATTTGGAGAAAATCAAAAATCAAATAATAAGTGTAATACACTTATTAGTGTAATTAATTGGAAAATTTAGGAAAAAATCACAAATTTTAGAGAAAACTAGAAATCAAATAAATTTAGGAAAAATCACAAAATTTAGGGAAAATCATAAATCAAATAATAAGTGTAATACACTTATCACTGTAATTAATTGGGTTCGACCAATAAAAAATTGAACTAGAATTTTTGTATGGTAAAATTGTAAGAATCATCTTGTAACTTACACCGTCTCGAACTGAAGTTTTCTTTGTAACTTACACCTTCTCGAACTTTAGTCCTTTTTTGATATCTCATTTTCAATTTTATCCTCTAATTTAAAATTCTTTGCAAATTTCGTCCGATTTTGATCCGAAATTAAAAATCTCTAATTTTTACTGACTTGACACGATTTTGGGTCCAAATTGGGAAATTTTTTGGCCGACTCATTTATAAAGCTTACATGACTGTTGATGGACCCAGGATATGCTCGTATTCCTAATTGTCCACGTGTCATGATCCTGGACAATATATGGAACAGAATACCCCGAGATGAAACGCTCGGAAGAGCAAGGCTCGTGAAAGGAATATAGTCTCTTCCGCCAGTCTCCCTCCCAGGGGAGTCTCATCCTCGGATCAGCTCAACGCATGGGAATCAAACCCTCATTGTTGTCCCATCTAAGGAAGCCGTCCTACATGGGAATCCAGCCCTCGTGAAAATTAACCCTCTCAGTCCTCTACGCTCGCCGGGTCATCAGTCCTTCCGTGGTACGGGAAGTCCATATCTCGAGCGTCCTTAAGTTCGGGACCATTCCCACGCAGTATAATACCCGAGGGAGTAATCTCCTAACCGTCACTGACATAAACAGTTGGGCATAACCGTCTAAAAGGTGAAAGTGATGCACGCACGTCGCTTTCAGGCTCTCACGTCCCGCCACGTGTCTAGGGCAACAGCCTTGCAGGACCACAAGGGTAATATTACTGATTACCCCTCACCCTTAGACTATAAATAGAAGAATCACTTCACTCCTTCTCCAGACAATCTTCATCTTCTCCACTCCGCTTTCTTCACTCATAAGAAACGCGTACACTGAACTGGAAATACCCCATTGCTGCACTTTTCAAGCTTCTTACCACTTCACCTTCTTCTTCCTTGGTGTTACCCTAGCTGGTAGAATCCACGCTCATTGGAAACCCAGTTCCTGAGGCTCGATTGTCTGTGATGGTCTTCCCTTTCACACAAATAGAAAGTGTTTGATGTTAAAACTTTCCTTTACCAATTCCGATACCATCAGTGACTATATTAAAAATAATTATAAAATATATATTCATATAGAAATTTTAATTTAAACATATATTTAATTTTTTTTATTTGCGGATCTATTTGGGTCATATTTTATTTTCATTGGGTTAAAACCTTGTGTGTAGATCATAGCCCAGTAGCTAGCCCCCATAGATGAGATAGATTAACATGAGATGAGTATTACGTCACCCAATTTTTAATATGTATATTCATAAATTTGGTTATGCAAGTTTATAAGTTTGATAATTTAGTCTTATTTCATAATTTATAATTAACTCAGTAAATTTGTAATTTTGATAATTTTAGTCATGTTCGTTTCGAAATTTGCAATTAAATTTTGTAGGTTGTACCTGAATGTGGACCAATCTAGATTCTACTTTGTTTGAGCTGCTCCAATGCATGCAAATAAAAAAATCTCACTTAAGTTATAATACTCATTACTTTTTTTTCTTCCATATAATAATCTCGTAAATATAAAGCTTTCCATATTAATAGTACTTTTGTTTTAAGAAATTCAAATACAAGACCTTTAGTTAAGTTAATCTAGCATCGAATTGTTAAACTATACTCTATGATGCACGGACACTTTTAAAAATATTATTATATTATGTAGTGTTGTGTTAGTCACTCATACCAGATATCGTGTCCAACACTCTTCACATAAAATAAACTAAAAAAATTTATGTGTGACCATATTTGTATCGTATTTTATTTATATTATCGTATCTGTAGCCGTATATAGTATCACACGGTGGTCTAACATAGTTCTTGTGATTAAACTTCTCTGCCCAAATTGAAAATTTTGTACGTTCTACACTTCTACTGAGTGTGTGTATTTCTTGTGACCAAAATATGAAAAATCATGAATGTTGTATTACGTACTTATAGATTATGAAATGGACAATCTATCTGTGAGAGCGACGAAACAGATGAAATAATTGTGGTAATTCATTTATCTTATTTCTATTTATTTATTGATTTAAAATATAGCAATTATATTAATAATAATAATCATAAAATATATATTAATATAAAATTTTAAACTTAAACATATATTTAAATAATAACATTTTTCATTTGCGGGCCTATTTGGGCTGAAACTGGACCTTGTTTTACTTACATTGGGCTAAAACCTCGTGTGTAGATCATAACCTAGTAGGGACCACAGTCCATAGATCAGATAGGTTAATTTATTCTTTATGTTTTTTCTTTTAGTTTTTTAAATAAAAGGATCAATATTAGTTCTTCAACCACCTCTAATAAAAGTTGAACCTAGGTCCTATTTGTTTATAGGTGTAGATGCTTACCACTAAGCGAATCCACGATTTATTTGTTCATAGGTGTAGATGTTTACCACTAAACAATTTTCTCTGTCTTTCAAATAGGTTACTTTGAGATGAGTATTATGTCACCCAATTTTTAATTCATCTAACTTATATCTTTTTTAATATTAAATACGTGTTTCCAATTTATAAGAAAACGATGTTGGACATGACGTATTGTAGTGTCTGACACAAACCGAATAAGATGGGCCAGTTTTTTAAAATATGCAAAGTTTCCATGCCTTTTTTAATATTTTCAGAACTTTCATTTAATAATATGCACGACTTTGAATATCGAAATGGATATGGATTTTATTTGAATTTATAATATTGAATACTCTAATATCTTATGTTACACAAATTAATACTTATAGAACACCTTTACTTCTCTATATACATAACCGTGATGCACGTTGTCATATAACTCCTGTGTCACCATATTCAAAGACCAAAGTCATACCTCATAAGTTCAGAGTTTTCAAGGGATCAAAAATTATTCTCACATATAGATGCCTAGCATTGAAATATCTGATTATCTCTACTGTCAAGTTACTATGCCAGGAAGAGTTTGTTGAGTCCAGTTGGAGGTGAGTTGAATACATAGGTTAAATAGCCACCGAAGAGGATGATTCTTCTCCGGAAAAAGAGTGAAGTTGGTTCGAGATAAATATTGTACATGGGTATCTTATATTATCCTCGTATATTTCTTTACATGAAAATTTGGTCAAGAAAACCTCTACAAACATACTTTTTCACCCAAAGTAACGAACGTTAAAAAGTAGCAATTACTTGATCTCCAACAACTCTTAATCTAGTAAAGCTTTTTATGCAACAAAATTACAATATCAAGAAGAAACATGTAAGAATATAACCTGGCTGATTATGAATAATAAGTTGTTAAAGAAGCCTCCTGCACTGCACAACCAACCCATAACAACTCAGATCAGAGCAACATATTTCCTCTTACATAAGATAAGATTGCCAACCATTTCGATACACATTTCCTCTTACATACGATAAGATTGCCAACCATTTTGATACATATTTCCTCTTACACAAGGGGGTTTACAAGATACATGATGATGTTGTACATCACCAGCAAAAGGGCAAAGAAAACCTAACACCAAAGTAGACCATCCTCTACCTACCCATCATCCCACATGTCTAATCTTTTGCATTATTTCCTATAACACGACACCATCACCAACACCCGGAAGACACAATTAACTAAAGAAAACCATTTCATTCTCCCATATCTTACTTACTAAACCGCATCATCGTTTATGAAAAAGGGAGGCAAATGATGTTCCAAAACAGCCAACAGCTCCATTTTCTGCCCGGCCCCATCCAACACCACCCCACCCAACCTCCTGGCGGCGTCCACGAGCCGCCCCCGATGCCTCTGTGACAGCAACCGCCCCCCAACCGCAACACACTCCCTATACAGAGGCAGGTAGGCAATAGCCACTCTCAAAGGCACTGGCAGATCCCTCAAACAAATAGGAGAATCCCCAAATCTCAAAATCTGAACCAAATTACAAAAATGTACCTCTCCTTCTCTCAGCCCCTCTTGAAAGGCGGACTCTGACCAATGCTCTGACAGGAATGCCCTCAGCTTGGGAGCAACGGTGTCATCGTCAGACTTTGCGATGCTGTCAGCAACTGCATATGTGGCATTTGGGTTCCCCAAAAAGTCCGAATGGAGTAGGAAAGCAACACCGTCGAGGGACCCACCGCTCCGTTCTCCGGCCGCTTTGAGGATCTCTATGCTGTGGTCAGCAAGAACTTGTTGTGGGACGTGAGGGAGGAGATAGGCTGCAATTTCTACTTGGCTGCTTGATGTAGCCGCTAATAGTGCGATGCAGAGTTCCATGTCACGACAACCCCGTTGGACGAACCACTTCACGACTGGCATGCAGCCTCTTTCTGCTGCTTTCATGAGTGGTCCCAAGAAGGCCATTGCGTTGCCTTCCTCGACTAGGCATTCCATTGTGTTGATTTTCCCATAATGAGAAGCACAGCCTAAGGCAAGGTCGACATCCACATCCAAGCTGTTTCTTTGAGCGATCTGAAATTTCAAAGAGGGTACAGTTAGGGAATGTGATGGATTGAGGAAATAAAGTGTTAGATACAATGCAAGGAGAGTTTAATTTTTGGCAGTGATTGGAAAGCTAATGCGGCCAGCTGATGTGGGATAGAGCCACTTGGAGGAAATAAGCAGGAATGACTACTTGAAATGAATATGCCTGCTGATCAAATCTCAAGGAAATTTGCATTTGCTAATTTACTTAAACATGTTTAAGTGAAAAAAGCTTATATTAATAGGAAATTTTTGATAGGCCTGGAGGTATTTAACTCAAGACCCATGTCAACTATGGGCCTCATTAGTGGTCCTTGAGCTGAGCTTTGCGGAACTTGAAATATGCTGGAACTGGGAATCACACTATATATATAAGCTTAGAAATGTTTATACCTGAAACAAAACTCAACATGACTGCAAGTTCTCTAATTTCCAGTATGGCAATCACAACAAGATGCCTTGAAGTATATATAGTTTGTGATGGACCCCAAACCATTCATATATAAAATCATCAAGAATGAATAAAGAGGTGTGTTTACTGTAAGAAGTTTTCGTTTCAAACAAGTAGAAGGTGTAAAAGAGTAATATTACGGCACTTTTGTGCAAGAGGCACACCACTTCACACAGGTCAACACATGCAAAGATATTTTCAAGTTATCGATATTTAATAAGAGCGACACCCTAAACTGAATAGTTTGTGCAAGCAACGGCCAATAAGCACGAACGATGGTTGTTAAACAAAACGTATGAAAGGCGGACTGGAGTTTCAATATGAGACAGCCTTTTCATGTGGCTATACATAAGATTGAGGGGTAAGGGAGGAAGGCAACTACAACACGACAACATAATCAATCGAACCAAGTATAGTAGTATAGTTATGGAAATTTTAAGAGGAATGACAGAATTTATATGCAAATGAACATCAGATAAGAAAGATGAACTAATTTGGGGGTGTTCTCAAATACTTCTGTTTTTGAATAAGCTGAAGTTGTAAGATTAAGAGTAGTATGTAAAAATACTTTTAAATAATAGGAGAAGGAACCTAGAAGATGGGGGGGGGGGGAAAGGAAAAGGAAAACACAGACAAACGTGCTTTAGCTTATCCTGGACTAATTTAAACACAACCACTTATATAAAAGGGAAAATGATTTTCCCTATATACAACAGTCCCATTTCTGTTATTAAGCAAATAGTGAACAACACACTTTTAGAGTTTGGAAACACTCCCTCACAAGCTGTGGAAAACACGAGTCGTGTGTTTATGAGTTATGACTTTACAATGACAAACAAATATGTAATGGAAAGTACCTACTACATAGACAAACTGGAAAAAGGTAAAGTTGTAGATTTTAGGAGAAGGGAGTCGATAATCAAGCAAAAGACCATGTTGCCCAGAAAACTGCGAGCAACAGTATAACAAAATCTGAAGCACGGACAAACTAATATAAAAGGGAAATCATTCATGGGAACTTCAAACATATTGCTTACTCACTAACAGCAAAATGGGATACCTGTAACAAAATGCGAACAAGTTCTGTGCTACCAAAACGGGACGCCTCCAGAAAACAATGGTTAACATTGTCTGCACCCCCTTCAACCAACATGCCCAACAATCCTTGAATTACAGTAGCTGATATACTTGATGCCCAGCCAGGATGAAATGAACTAGAGAAGAGTGTGAGTGGGAAGCAAGCTGCATCAAATGCTTCAGTAAAATCCTTCCCAGTGAGATGGTTGCCTGCAAGATCCAGGAAGGTCTTGAAAGCAGATAACTGTAGTTGGATCTCAACAGGAGAGTTAAGGCCCACTCTGTCCTTATTTCCCCGACAGCGAGAATGGATGCTTATGCATTTAAGTGCCCACTCGGTGAATTTCTGAACCTTTGCACCAGCTTCTGCTTTCAAGACTTCATCAACATTGCATTCCTGAAGCCTAGCATGTAACCTGCTAGGATGGGAGAATCATTAGAACATATGTTAAGGAAATCTACAATATGACTCTGATATATGGATGAATGCATTGCGATTTTCACAACTAACTGAAGCAGAATCACATGTACTCATCATACAGAAACCGAAATTTTCCATAGGTCTTGAGAAGAGATCACTCTGTCTTAGTTTGAGTGAATGACAGAATATATTCTTGTAGAAGTTGACATGCTAAGATATTCGTTAATATTCCACATGTTTTGCAATATAACTAGTTACTGGGTCCAACTGCCACATAATTATGCTGTTTTTTAATCATTGATCTGAAGACTGTTATATGTCATATATGGTTTGCTAGAACTATTCGAGTGCCACATTAATTGGAAGGTATAAGCAAAGCTACAGGTCTAAATTTCACATGTAGATAATAAATCTAAAATATGTCTGTAACTTCTCCTATCTTATTTAAAAAAAGAATGATGCACAACACCATTGCTGTCAAATCCAATATTATACACCAACTAGCACACGCAAGCAATTTAGAATGAAATTTGGCATTCACTTATAAATATATAAGAATGAAACTGAGTAAAGTATTTTACCTTTGCGCCATCACAGAAACTGTGTCAGCAAGGCTCATAGTTCGACTCTGACAAGCAGAAACACAAGAAGCAAGAAATGAAGTCCTAAGTGCAGCTCGAGTAAAATCGTATGCCCCATTAGCAATAACCTTCTTGATCAATCCAGTAATTCCGTATAACTCTTGTTGTGTGCTCAAAAACCAGATTGAATCCAAAGAAATGCACAGAGCATCATTTAGAGTTTGAGGGTCAGCCAATAAAATCAAACTCTCAGCAAGCTCCCAGTTGAGCGAACTCACAGCACCCTCAAACAACCGAACTAACTCGATTCTATCTTGTCGACTAAGTTTCCTTCCATTTTTCCAAGAATCAGAACCAGAAGCTGCCAATCTGGATTTAAGTTTCTCAGCGCCACAGCTACAAGAACTAATTGCCAAATCATCCTTAATAGCAAGTGGAGCCTCTCTTGAGAAAACCAAATTAACATGGCTTCCTCTCTCATCCCTATCTGGACTAAAAGCTACCATTTCATTTCCATGTTTATTCTCATTGTTCAACCCTGATATCTCATCATTAGCAGTTTCCATTTCCATCATTTCAATTTCAGAACACTGAGGCTCTTCTTTATTGACCTGATCCTCCATAGCTAAACCCTCGCTTTCAAATTTGTTTCCGGTCTCACTTTCCGTTCCTAAAACAGTAACTTTCTTCGTTTCCATTTTCTAAAACTTAACACAACCAGAGAAGTTTAAGAAAGGGGAAAAGAAAAAACCTGAATTAATTTTAATTTTTCCAACAGTCACCCATTCCTGTAGTATCAGGGAAGAGACCTCAGCCCAATAACACCTGTTTATTCCATTAGTCTCCAACAAATCCTGATAATTCTGGGCTGGAAGATTCTATCAAAACCAAATTGATTAATTTCCTTCCTTATGAGCCCTCAAGCAAATTTCCAATCTATAAGGGGTGACAACCCAAACACAATCAAAGCAGATGAACAATATCAATTCAGAGATCAGAGCCCCTCCCCATATTCATCAAGGAGACCCAATTTCTGCAACCAATCTGCATAAAAACCGGAAGATTTTACACGAGCAAAAAGCACGAAAATATGCCCCCTAAAATTTTCAGCCTTGCACTCTGGAATCACGCGATTATCGCCGCCATCTTCCTTCAACCATCAGAAAACTAAAAAACCCTTTACCTTCAAACTATTGCAGAAACCGATCCACTATCAAATCCCTAAAAGCATCAAATTCATATAAAATCAACAAAAAAATGATACAACCAGAAAAAAAAAATTAAAGAAGATCCCAAAATTTATCCAATACAAGTCGCAAAAATTAGAACGGAGAAGCTTAAGGTAGAAAAGAACTCGAATCAAAAATTTTGCAGAAACACTTTGTTTTTCAACAAAAAGGAAAATTAAAGAGAAATATATAATAGAGAGAGAAGAGAACATACCTAAATAATTATGAGTGGAGAGAGGTAGAGAGAGAAACCATGTTGGTGGTTGCCTTTGTGTTTCTGTGTATATGGTGCTCACTCCTCAGCTCTTTTGTTTTCTTCTCTTCTTCTATTTACCAAAGTTGCTATTTTCCCATCACTCATTTTTATTTTTATATAGTTTTTGCTTTTCCCCTATTCCAATCTAAACTTTTACACTATAACTCCATTTATTTATGTATATTGTCATATTGCGTATGTTGGTATGGTGCGTATGTTGATATGGTGCACGGGAATAAATACGATAATACAAATATAATATGGTGCGATATGGATATAACGATATGAATATTTTTTTTAAAATTATATGAGAAGTGTCAGATATAATATTTTATACGAAATTTCGATATGAGACATATAATAAAATAATATTTTTAAAAGTATTCATACGTCTTAGGTGGGTAAATGTGTGCCTCTGATATTTTCTTTTTTTTTAAATAATTTTGTTTTTTTCCCTCCAAAAATTAATTGTGGCAAGAATATTAAGTACGTACTTAATAAATTGTAGTTAAATATTAAGTACGTGCTTAATAAATTGTAGTTAAATATTGGGGCCTAAACCTTGGGAGTTTTGGATATCATTTTTCCTAAGTGATTTTATTTATTTCATTATTTATATTGTATATGTAATAATTTATAACTCTTGAGTTATCTACATGAATGTATTTAATTATTATAAGTAGCTTAAATACAGTGGGAGAATGTTATTTCTCAAAATTGATTATTGATGACATATCTAATTAATAAGACTTATTTATATTTACTTCCTAGACGAGTTTTTAAATAACAAAATACCTCCATATTTACATTTATTAATATTGGACACCCAAATAAATTTTAAAATTATAAATTACCCCCTATTCATCAAAAAAATATTTAAAAATTATTGTATTCATTTGAAATTTAAATGTAAAAACTAAATTTTGAAGATATTCAGTGTTTTAAAAACTCATTTATATTGAAATTTTGGATAAAATTATCAAATATTCTAACAGATAAAGGGTCATTTGTAATTTTAAAATTCATTTGAATGTCCCATACTATTTTATCTAAATATAAGACTTTTATTATTTAAAAACTCATTTCTTATCTACTAACTTAAATTGTCCATTTCACGATTAATTCTCCAATATTTTAACTCTTCTGTTTTTCTATTTCCAAAATGTCAAAAATTTCTCCAAAAAATATATAAAAAATAAAAAATTGACTATAAAAAAATATCGAGTATCGTGCCTTAGGTTCGACGACAAACATATATTCCTACAAACTCAAGTTCAGGCTAGAGTTAAGCTTTAATTTTCCTACAAACATGTTTTGTAGCGTCTGGTGCGTGACACCACATTCTCCCGCACCGGGACCCCGACCCGCATATGAAACAGACAATCCATACACGAGCCTAATCACGGCGAACGGGAACTCTACACACACTCTAAGCTAGGCGGCTAACCCTTTAACCAATCAATACAAAAATCAGAGCAATATTTAAACATGAATGCGGAAGCAAACTATAAGCCACGGGCTCTACAAAAATAACATCCAGTAATCCATGGCCTTCACAGCCTCATAAACATAACAAAATATGCCACAGACGTTCAATTCATAAATACATAAGATAAGGTATGAGTGTAAAACGGAAATGCTAGAATCAAATGCAAGACCTAGGCGACTTGTATTCCCACCTAGCACTCCCTTAACCTGCACAAAACCTGAAAACCAAACGGGTTCAGTCTAAAAGAGACTGGTGGGTATAAAAACAGGGCATACATATAAGATAAGACGGTATTTAAACATTCACATGCAAGTTATAATCTCGAATGAGGTTTTCGAAACAATTTTTCAAGTAGGTGAAAGAGAGAAATCATCAAAGGGGATTACAACATTCATTTTACATTAGGTCATTAAAGGCCTGGCGAGGGGCGTGCATTAGTCTCCAACCAACACCTCGTGTAAACCATTAACATTTATTCATTCTTTCTTTCATGCACATTCATAGCATTTACCCTTCTTCCTCTGGTTTGGTGGTCGGGTTTGCAAGGCTCGGCCACCATGCATTGACCAAGTGGCACTCAGCGTCCATTTCCCGCTATCTCCAACGAGGTTTGGTTACACCGTTCATTGGTGGGACTAGTATAAGGGATCCATGTCGGCCCTTGCCTTCCCGGATAGCCACTCACACTAAGCTCCTGGACCCCATTCTGTGCATTTGTTCTTTTCTCGCCAAAACATAAGTAAGGTTCCAAAATAAGGGCTTTACGTTCGCAATCATTTAGTCGAGAAAAATGACTCTAAATACGTAATATAATAGTTTTGGTTTCAAAATATTTCACATTAGGGCATATTTAGGTCATTTAGCTAATAGTAGAGAAGCCCATCTTTAAAGCCAAAAAGAGGAAGAGAAAAGTCTCAAGGACCGGCCTAGTCTCTGAAAGAACCCGAGTTTGTGCAAGAAAAGTGGTGTGAACTCAATATGACCAAATAAGACGTTCAGTGATGCTATGATATGCAATGAGATGCATGAGAGTTCAAATTAATGCCAATGAAATGCATTCAAACTAGGGATGCAAATGAGCCGAGCCAACTCGCGAGCTTAGCGAGCTGGCTCGAGAAAGGCTCGCGTTTGGGTTCGGTCTCTGCGAGTCGAGCCGAGCCACGGCTCGGCTCGTGTAGCCTACGAGCCAAGCCCGAGCTGTGTATTTCACAGCTCGTGGCTCGCGAGCCAAGGTAAGATAATAATAAAAAATATATATTATGTATGTACATATATAATATATATCTAATATTCATATATTAAATACATACATGATATCTGAATGTATGTATATTTATATATAATATATGTATCACTATAACACTTCACATATGTAAAAGAGAGGCACATCTCATTTTCCAATTTTCATTTTCATGCCACCATTTTCAGCCGTCCAAAGCTTCCGACTGCCACCATTGCATCTCCACCTCCATCCACCACCTCGATACAATCGCCGCCCACCTTCGCCAGCTCCCGCCTCCTGCCGTCACGTGCCGCGACCACTATCTCCTCTTCATCCAGATCTTGCTATCCACCACCACCACCACCTCCTCCTCTAGATCTCATCGTCCCGTGCCGCCACCACCATCTCCTCCTCCAGACTCGTTGTCCGGCGACGCACCACCACCTCCGCCTCTAGATCTCGTCGTCCCGCGCCGCACCACTGCCCCTTCCTCCAGATCTCGCCATTCCGCGCTGCACCACCACCTTTTCCTCTAGATTTCACCGTCTCACCGCGCCGCGCCACCACCCCACCTCCAGATCTCGTCGTGCACTGCAGCCACGGTTTTTTCTTTTTCTCCATTCTTTTTCTAAATTCTAATTGTATTTTTTTTCTCCTTTTTAGTAATTTGTAAATTTGTGAATGATAGATTAAAAAATATATTGAGTTTGATTGTTTTGTACTCATTGTAAGATTGAATCAGTGAGAATAAATTTTATAAGTGGTAAGAGATTGGATTTTGGGTGTTTAAATCTATAAATTCCGAATCGAACATTCAGGCTTTGGAAAGGGAAAAGAAGGGAAGGGATTGGCTCGTGAGCCGAGCCGAGCCACCTCGAGCTAGGCACGAGCCAAGCCCGAGCTAGAAAACATGGGGCTCGCTGACTCGCGAGCCAAGCCCGAGCTACATTTTTATACCGCGAGCCCGAGCCCGAGCCAGCAAAAATGACCAAGGCTCGGCTCGTTTGCATGCCTAACTGGAACTGACGAATTTGTTCAAGTGACAATAACAAAGTGTCTGGTATTATCAGTCTGACCCATGTGTGGTAGGCTGATTCCAGTTACAACAACTGCGTTGCTGGTACGTGACAAGCTGGTTCCAGTAGTCTTGTCATCTTGATTTTGTGAACTGCACGAATCTGATGAGCGTAGGCGATAGAGATGTTCTTCTTCACATTTAATATTATTCATAGTCGTGTTAAGAGGAAAGACAGATTCTAAAACCTGCTCTGATGCCATGTAAGAGATAAAGGATGGTGGAATTGATTTGTGTATTGCATAGTGTGTTGGTTTACAACATGTACAAAATGGACTATAAATACAATAAGTCCTAAACCCTAAAAGCAAATAAAGGAAACAACATACAAAAGGCAAGACAATCAATCAAGCCCAAAGATCATCCTGGAATCAAGCAACGTTGACTTGCCATAATTATAAGATATTCTCCAATACTCCTCCTCAAGTTGGTGCATGAAGATTCGAAATGCCCAACTTGGCTAGTAACTTAAGAAATCGATCATACCCAAGTGCCTTAGTAAATATGTATGCCAACTGATTACGAGTGGAGATGGAATGGGTAGCAATGGTTCCAGACTGAATGTGTTGTCGAATAAAGTGACAATCGATTTCAATATGCTTTGTTTGCTCATGAAAAATGGGATTGGCTGCAATGTGAAGAGCCGGTTGGTTGTCACAGAAGAGATCAACGGGTTTGAAGTGTTTCACCCCTAAATCTCGTAGTAATCTCAAGAGCCAAATAATTTCACTAGTGGTACCAGCCATAGCTCGATACTCTGCCTCAGCGGAAGACCGAGATACCACAGTTTGTTTCTTCGACCTCCACGATATGGGCGAAGAACTAAGAAAAAAATTGTAACCACTGGTAGATCGACGGGTAGTAGGACATCCTGCCCAATCCACATCACAATACGCTTGCAAGGATAAAGTACCAGTGGAGGGAAGCAAGATACCTTGGCCGGGGTTTCCCTTCAAATACCGCCAATATCCTGTGCGCTGCATCAAGGTGAGGCTGACGAGGTGCATGCATGAACTGCCTAAGGATGTGCACCGCATAGCTGATGTCCGGTCGGGTGATGGTGAGGTATAATAATCTTCCAACCAATCGACAGTATTGTCCAGGATCATCGCAAGGCTCACCGGAATCAACTGAAAGTTTATGTTGTTGTTCCATTGGAAAAGTGACTGGTTTGCAGCCAGTACTTCCAGCATCTGCCAAAATATCGAGAACATACTTGCTTGACTCAACGCAATCCCTTCCGAAAAGTGAGAAACCTCAATGCCAAGAAAATACTTCAATTTTCCCAAATCCTTCATCTGGACTTCTTATCTAGATACCGCTTCAAGTTAGCAATGCGGCTGGAATTTGTTCTTGTCATGATTACATCATCCATATAGATGAGGACGGCAATGAAGGATCCATCCTTATGAGAAAATGTGAACAATGAATGATCTGCATCGGATTGTCGAAAATCAATGTCAACAAGTAAAGTGGTAAATTTCTGGTACCAATTACGGGACGCTTGACGGAGGCCATAAAGTGACTTTCTCAACTTGCAAACTCATTGTTCCCCCTGTTTGGCAAAGCCCTGAGGAACCTTCATATATACGTCCTCATCAAGATCTCCATGCAAAAAGGCGTTGTTCACATCAAGTTGGTGAAGATCCCAAACCTTAATTGAGGTGAGTGCCAGCAAGCATCGAACGGTAACGAGCTTAGCAACCGGTGCAAAGGTCTCATGAAAATCAATGCCCTTAACTTGCGTGTACCCTTTGGCAATAAGACAAGCTTTGTAACGCTCAATGCTTCCATCAGGCTTGTATTTGATCTTATAAACCCATTTGGAATCAATAGCCCATTTCCCAGGTGGGAGTGGTTCCAGGGTCCACGTCTTGTTTGCTTCAAGGGCAGAAATTTCTTTCTCCATGGCCTCTCTCCATTGCTGAAACTTAACTGCCTGAGAAAAAGATTTGGGCTCATCCGTAGAGGAGATGGACGCTAAAAAGGCAGTATGAGACTTAGAGAATTTAGAGTACGACAAATATTTAGAGAGAGGATATACCGTCGAGTTGGCTGAAGGAGAGGGTGAGAGCTGCCTATCGTTGGAAGAAGCAAGAGAGGGAGGCAAAGTATATTCATAACCTGACAACCATTGTGAAATCTTGCGTTCCCATTTCTGATGACGATGATGAGAGGTTGTATCTGAAGAACCAGTCTCTGGAACAATATTTTCCGATTGATCAGGTACCAGTGCCTGAGGAGCTGAAACTCTCTTTGCACCATGTTCCTCTGGTACTTCTGAATCCTGTGCCTCTGTCTGGATGTGATTAGTACCAGTCGACATCCCTTCATCCACAATTGGTGTTTCCATTAAGGTAGAATCTAGTCTCATGATGTCTGGAACCTGTTGCTCCCTCATAGGCGCAGATTTCTATGGGACTGGAATCTTATCTAGAAAAAATTCATTAACAAAGAGATCTGGTAATACTTGCTCTGCACCTGGTACCAACTTTATTATAGCTGGTAGAAAGTCATCTTCTCTAAATCTGACATCCCGCGAGATATAAATCTGTTTACTCTGAATGTCGTATATCTTATATCCCTTCTGAGACATCGGATAACCAACAAAAATACCGACCTTAGCACGTGATACAAACTTATCTCGGGGTTTTGCATTCTCGTGCGCATAACAAATACCCCCAA
>JBBMKE010000011.1:8258199-8268892 GCA_037834125.1 Lippia alba | reverse complement strand
CATCAACAGCCTAGATAACATTCATAATAAAAATCTTTCCCAAACGATGAATAACAAAACATGCAAAAACTTGTAATTAGCAAAAGCTACCAGATCTCAATCACCACCAGCCTTATTGTAGACATACGTGAGCCCACAGATACCACAGTAGTGCCTATCAAAATGATTCGCCATAAACGTCCCCGCACTGCAATCCGCGTTAGGGCACTCCTTCCTCAACCTATGCACCTTCCCCGAATCATCAAATAACCACAATGTACCTTTCCATCCAATCCCCGCCACTACAAAAAATACCCCAGCAGCACTAGAAGACATAATCTCTAGGTTTGAGTTTGAAATGGAGAAATTTTCAAAAGAAAGAGGATTGAAAGAGCTTTCCAACGAGTATGAACATTAAACGTTTAAACGTTTACATTTTAAATAGTAGTTGTTCGGATTTTTGAAAAATATGAGAAAATATATAAAATAGAGCTAGGATGTGATTTAATTTTCGAGCAGGTTTTCATGAGTCATAAAATAATTTAAGGATTTTTTTAATATAATATTGGATAGTAAATGTTGTACGGTTTGAAAGTTAGTTTTTACGGCAGAAATAGTACTTTTAAGAAAATAAGGAAAATATGGAAAAATTTATAAAATGAGCTAGGGTTTGAACTATAACTTAAAAAAGGTCTTAACATTCATAGAAAAATTCGAGGATCGTTATGGCTATAAGATTGGATAGGAAAAATGTTAAAATTAGAAAACGTATAAATTAGGGCAAAATTAGGGTTTCACGGCCGGTTTTGGATACTACGAGAATTCTGAAGAGAATTAGGGTTCAGGAATGATACCATAATTCATAAAATTTTGTGAGGATTCATATGAACCCAACATTGGATAGGTAAAAATGTTCCGGTAAATTCCTACATTTAGGAATGAATAGTAACTTAGGGACCTAAAGGGAGTTTTGATGAACAAATTTCAAAGGTATTCTTAAGATGATGAAAGCTAGGATATGAATCTAACTTTCTAAGGTTTCATGAAGAGTGTATCAGGCTCGGTGGATGAATAGTGATATGAGTCTAATGCCAAGATTTCGATCAAACTAGAACATAAAGGCACGTAATGTACTTAAAATGAAACACATAATGGATTGAGGTTATAAACGCTTTCTTGTAAACCCTTTACTTACCTGTTTCATCCATGTCATGAAATCCGGGCTGTTACATGTTTGATATTATGAGCCCATTTCTCACGTATTTTCTTATTAAATATAAGCTACTTATTGTGTTTATTTGCCCTTTCCAGGTGATTTTTACCAGGGAGTTGGAATTGACAAGATTGGAGCAAACATGGTGAAACAAACATAAAAGTGAAGCTGTCTGAAGAACCTAGCGGCCGCGAGAAATTTTACTCTGCAAAGTTGGCATCCATAAAGAGCTAGAAAAAGCATTTTAGCGATTCTTTAAGAATTACGGTTGCAACTCGCGAATCACTTTGCCTTGGATTATTGGCGGCCGCGAAACACCTCAGGCCTAGACTCTCAGGAATTTTAGTTTTTTACTTATTGAGAGGGTATAAATAGGAGAAAACTTTAAGACTTAAGAGAGTTGGATATTCTTAGGAGGGCAACAGTTGGAAACGAAGAAAGGAGATAAGAAGACCTTCATGTTTTCTTCAACCTCGTCAAACATTTGTGTTTTCTATATCGAATTAATTCAAGTATTTCGTATTTCGCAAGTATATATACAAGCTAATGTCTCTTAGTTTGATTTTAAAATTTGTTTTATGATTTGTTTTGGGTACTTTTACCATCATTATTTATGAGTATTAGTATTTTAGACTATATTCTTGCCATTGTTGATCATGAGGAGCTAATTTCCTTGTAGGGGGAATGATGATGGATTGGAATTGAATATGTGATATTTTGATTGATAAATGATTTTCATGCTACGAAATTGGATTGATAGACATATTAGAGCTTGATCATCTTTGATATGGTTTAGAGTTTATGTGATAATCGAAAGATGGTAATAGACTTGGAATGAATTTCGTATCACCTAGGTTTCGATTATAAAGAGATTTAACTTGAATATATGTAATTGGTAATTAGTTGGTGTATATCAAAGCTGCTACTAATTGATTACGATCATCTTAGGCTAATAACTTGATTAGAGAGGCACTGGATTATGAGAATTGATAATGAGAACTAATTGAGTATTTGTTCTTGATCTTGAGAAAGACTTGTACGTATCTTTGTGATGATAATTGTGAAAGTCCGACATTCATTGATCAATACATTGCTATAAAAGGTAAAAAAGAGGGAATTGGAAAGGTGAGGCGACGAAATGATATATTGCAATGGGTCCCTACTCGAAGTATGAAATGACACTAACACGTTAGTCCTGATTAGCAACGTTTTGAGGGGGGCTAGTGACATGGCATGGACCCACTCATCCACATGACACAATATGCACCTGACACTTGTAAACATCTGATACATTCGACCTATGTTTACATCAACCCTATATTCGATGACAAGACATCCTCGACTCATATATAGGAACCTTGTTGTTAATTCCTACTCAGGATAAGACACTCGACAATGCTCCTCGACCTCCTCTCGACCTAGGGTAGCCACGTGGCCACCCACGGTTCCTAAAGGAAGTGGCCGACCACGCATTTAATGCACTCTTTAGTGGATCAACTGTTAACTTGAGCTGCTCCGACGTCATCCTAGGCCCTCATTACTACTCTAGGTATAAATACTCCGCATTTACCCACACTCAAGGTAACAACTCTCACCTACCTCATTTACTGCACTCCTTTTCGACCGCTTTCACTCGATCTGCTGACTTGACCTGGTCAGTAGACTTTCCCGATCTACAAATTCTAAGTGGTTGAGCCTGCTTAACACCCGAGCTCCTCGATCCGATTTTTGGCTCGATCACATGTAATTGCTAAGTTTTAAACATATAACCTATTTTACGATCAAAAAATAAAAAGTATTAAAAAATCTTAAAGGATTTAAGTTGGTATATTAAAATATAATTTTTTTTCTTACGATCACCAACAAAAGGAATTATCGAAATGCCTCGAAAGATTGTTAAAAAATTTAAATAATTATATCTAACTATCTTGCATTTATGTCTAACTACAACACAATTCTTCTAAATTGAGAAATTACTTTTTAATTCTTATCTTTTAAGAATCGTTTACGGTCCCGACATCTATTATCGTTCCGTTATGTAATTTTAAATATATCTCAATTTTTTTTTAAAACTTGATTTGTGACTTCAAGGACTGCATTTTTAAATTCATAATTTATAGGGATCGTTTTGTCTATATTTGCGGATGATTCTGTTATTCTAGTCATATATTTAATGTAGTACTCATACAAACTTTCAGGTGCATAAATATATTTTTACAAATTTCATTAGGAATTTCAAACCAAACAAAATTTATAAGCCTAAAATATAATTTTTTAATTTAAATAAATATTTTTAATTAGATAAAAGTCATATATAAATCATCCTATATTTTAATTTAAATAAATTTTTGTAATTAGATAAAAGTCATATATAAATCATCCTAAAAAATTCCCAAAGCAACAATTTCCATTAGCTCATTACTAATCTATCGAGAACTTAGAAAAATTTGAGGAAACAACAATAGCCAATTTAATGAGACTTCATTAAATATTATAAAAAAAATCCTCTAGTTTTCAAAAGCAAATTCACACATCACATCCAATTTATTATTGAAAGCTCAAATTCCAAGATAATAATATTTACCACTAGGGAGTGAGTCATTAAGAACTTAAGTTGAAGAAGAAAAAACAAAAAAAGTAGGGAAGGGGGGCGAGACCCCCCCTACAAGACAAGTGTGTGAGAGAGAATTATGGTATGTTTGTGGAAGCCAAAAAAGGATTGTAAAGGGGCATGGGAAGATGCAAAAGCATCCTTAAATTGTTAGGCAATGGGACTTTGCACCAATTCGTATGCTTTGTTTGCTGAGCTGATGGCCTTCATCAGTGCACACACACATATCTGCTCGACAATACACAACGCACCATTAACAATCTAACGGTATTCTAAATATATGAATGCATGCCCTTTCTTTAACTGCCATCACTTTTTCCTCATCATCATTCCACATCCACCTCTCTTCCTATTTCAATTTCTTGAATCTTTACCGCTACGATTTTATTGTATCATGTTGTATTAAATATATACGATGTAATGAATTTATAATAGTAAAAAAAAATCTAAATCTACAAAGCAGGAACACTTTTATCATACTTGTTGCATCAAATGTCTAACAAGTCACAAATCTACAATCTTACAAAAAATAAATTAATAATAATAAAATAATAATATTTCGAATATTTTGTACTATCACGATTTTTGAAGTTTTCATCCTAAATTATAAAAATTTGACGTTTTATTAAAAAACAATAATTGAAAATATTTATCCCAAAAACTAATACATTTATCCCAAAAACTAATAATATCATTATTTTTATGTTGTGTTAAGTATTATTGTGTTAGTGTCTGTGTGTCATGGGTGTGAATCCAAGAAAATTACTACTTGAAAAGAATTTTCTTTTTGTTCATTGCATTATACATTGTATAGAAGCTAGTATTTTGTTTTGAAATTTGCAGTTACAAATCGAGTAAGGGAAGATACAGGGTGAAAATCTGGTAGCCATGTTGAGTGTCCAGCCTTTTTCCTTCATCAATTTTATGACAAATCAAATCATGAAAGCTGTCATCAAAAGTTATGTTAACCTTTTCAGCTCTAACTAATTACATTTCCCCCCAAAAAAAGCTAGCTTTATTAATTCAAAATTCACAAATTTTATGGTGCATTTAATGTTCATTCATATGAAATCAAATCAAGTAGTTACTAATTTATATAAATTATATTTTCTTTCATTTACAAAATTAGAATGATTAATTAAAAAAATAATGAAGTAGAAAAAATGTTTATATTTTATAATATATTATACGATAATTATTTGTAACATCTTGAATTACTACATTTTTTCTTTAAGTTTCAACTCAAATTATAAAATGTTTAAATTTGTAATTTTAACTTTGTTCTTTTGACAAATTGCAACCTGATTTCATTAATTGTGTGATATTTTTCTACATATCACACAATAAGGGGAATCAAATTGTATTTTGTTACAAAATAATAGTTAAGATCACAAACTTAAATATTCTATAATTTAGATTGCAAACTCGAAAAAACGAAATAATTCAGAAGGGTCGAAATTTCTTTCCAATATGTTATTTGTTGGAAAGCAATACATATTGAATGTGTAGGGGTGCAATAATGCAATATTGTAATGGGTTAAGAAGTTAGTGAGTTAAGCAAGTAAAAGATAGCAACAGTGAGAATCTAATGGCAGCAGCAAAGCAGCATGCAGTTGCAGGCTAAGCTTAGCTTAGCTTAGCTACATATAATATGCACACGTACGTATTAGTAACCCGCACCTACGCCTAGCTTCTTAAGGAATCCCAATACCTTTTCATTTAAATTAATTTACACATTTAATATTGCATTAAATGTAATTTTTTAAATAAATACGTCACAAATGAAGTTGAATTTTATAAAGTATAAATTATATAATTTGTTCAAATTATGTTAAAGTTTTATTTTGTCTGCACTTCACTATAGTTGATTTTTTTTTCTGAGTTATGAATATCTCAGAAGGTAAAATAATTGGTCTCTGAGACTCGGTTTAAAACTAATAAGACTATTACAATGAACCACGTCCATTAACTAAATTGTGTTTGTTGTTTTAAAATTTATAGATTTGAGTTGGATCTAATTATTAAATTATAAATATCTTTTTAATAATAATAATAACAAAAATAAGAACAATATATTATTATTATTATTATTATTATTATCGACTCAACCGTTCGAACGCGGCATTTGTAGCTAAATTATTGATTTTGTTTTCTTGATTCGTTGGGGTAGTTTTTCAGTAATACCAAATTATAATAACTAAATGAATATTGGATAAATTAATAGTTTAATAATTAATATTACTTGAATATTGTGCAATCTAGTTGTAAATTCAACTCAAAAATGCTAATTAGGATTATTTGTGAAGTCAGAATTCTCTTATATAATGTACGAGTATTTTTTTTAAATATTATTATATTATATTATATTATATTATATTATATATTATGTTGGATAATTTTAATATAAAAAGTTATAAAATAACGGGTAATATCAGATAAATACCTAATTAGACATCATATTTTTATTTAACTTCCTAATTGAACATCATATTTTTACTTAACTCCTCACGTATAATTTTTACATAATATAGTATAAATATGGTATAATGTAGTATCTATATCTTATAATGTCGTATAATTTTAGCAATATAGTGTATCTACAAGTGTTATGAATATAATTTAATTCTACAAATATATAGTATAAATATGATATAATATAGTATAAATATGATATAATATAGTATCTATATCCGATAATATAATATAATTTTATTGAAAATAAAATAAAAATTTAAACACTAGGATAGAGTAATTTGAAATTACCCCATAGAATAAAATAAATATCGTCGTATTTATTCGGTGATATCAATATCCGTTCATTATAAATTCTCGTGCAAAGCGCCAAGCTAAGTGGAATTAATTTCCATGATGATGGTATATTTCGTGCCTACAAATGGTTTTGTGATCATTATTATGATGTGTGATAACATACCTACTTACTTAAGACCCAGCCTAGAGAGAGAGAAAGAAGCTAGGGTTTGAGGGGTGGGAATGTTGAGATTCGAGCCCCTTTTAATTCCATTATAGTTTCTCCAATTGCATGACATTGCTTACCTCCATTTTTTTACATTAATTATCTACTCTTCTTTTTGGTAATTTTATAAAACTCCTCATATATTTAAAAAAATTTAATTTACTTTTTATATCGAAATTTTTTGAGTTTACTTCCAAATGAGTTTCAAATTTTCACTTTACTTTTCAATTTGGACAACATATACGCAATATCACGATTTAGATACGCAATATCACAGAATTTGCGTATAAAAACCGTGATATTGCGTATATAAATCGTGATATTGCGTATATGCTACCCAGATTGGAAAGTAAAGTGAAAATTTGAAATTCAATTGGAGAATGAACTCAAAAAAATTTCGACCTAGGGAGTGAACTAAAAATTAAATAGATAATTGGAGATTTTTTCATAATTTCCCGATTCTTCTTATATTTATTCTTTTTCTTTTTTCATTTATTCACTTCTATTTTATCAAACGAAATATTATTGAATTATTAAGGCTCGATTACATTTTGTATTCATTGAGTTTTTAATATTATAATTGGACCCGTTAATTATTTTATTATATTTTAGTTTATATCCAAAAATTTTAAGTTATTTCAAATCAGTTTTTCATCAAATTTAAAGGGATGTCCTAATTTTGAGAGTCAAAATTCATATTTTACCATTATTTTAAATTTAAGATAAATTAGGTATAAAAAAAATTACCTATTAAGATATATAGAAAAAAATAAAAAATTAAATTTCAAAATATACAACGCCACCCTAAATTCAACGTAAAATTGATTTGAAGGAATTCATAATTTTTAAAATTGATCAAAATATAATAAAATAACTGATAGAAATCCAATTATAATGTTCGAAATCCCGAAGAGTCTTAGATGTATTTAACCCTTTTGGATCAATTATCATATTAAAACAGCATATATATAAATTGACGAGGTAATACAAATTACCAATTATAGCATAAAAATGCTTCCAAATATGTGGGTCTCACTAATTATTTATCGTAAAATAAAGCACTAACTCTAAGGTTAAATTAGTAACTTCTTAAACCTTTTGCTTGATGGTTTGAACTTTGAACTAGAGTGATTAATAGTAGTTTTAATCATGAATGAAGATTAAATTAATTAATTAGTAGATAAGATGATAGTTGAGATTTGACGTAGCTAATTCATCAAATTTCCCGACGTTGAAAATTTAAGAAAACTCATTCAAGCATGCTCTAATTTTCAACCCAAATATTGATCTTGAAACTATAACCAAATATTGATAGAAAAGTATGAAAAACAAAATAGAGTATTCATAAGAGTTGTGTTTGGGAGAATTAGAAAAGCTCGCGCATATAAAGAGTACGTGATCAGCTCGGTAAAAGGTAGAATTAGAAAAGCTCGTACATATAAAGAGTTGTGTTTGGGAGCTCGCTCCATAGAATCCAGCGAGTTGAAGGAATTATGTTCTAAGAGAGTTCTCGTGTGCGACGAAGTATGTTCGGGAACTCGCTCGATACGCTCACTTCTTAAATTATACGAACGGAAAGATACTCAATCAGTTACAAATAATAAAGGTACCGTGATTGAAGAAGAAATGAGTTTTATATAAAAAATAAAAAAAAAAAAGAAGAAACGATTAGATGAAATTTAAAAGTGAAGTTGGAAAAAATTTTAAGTCTATATAAATAGGAATTTAAATCAGTAAAACATATGGGGAAAAAATTAAAAAGGGGGGGGGGGGGCTAGTACTCGTTGAACATTGTTAAAATTAGGGTTAATTACATCTAGACCTTATGTAAGTATAGAAAATTACAATTGGTGACCCTAAAATATTACATATACACCCATTTAGGAGTTTTAAAATTACATTTAACCTCCAATATTGAAATTTTTTTGTCAAATAATTAAAAAAATATGTCAAAAATTTACAAATTATTAGTTATGCCCCCCACTTATCGTGTTAATTTTTTTTAAAATAATAAAAATGTGAATTGACTATAGTAACCCTTTTTATACTTAAGAAGACAAAATTTTCTTTTGTGATTCAATATACGTCTCGTCTCATCTCTCTAGCCATGAAGAAGTTGATGCAAAACCCTTCATATTCTACCAATAGGTTTATTGAATCACAAAAAAAAATATTTATCTTATTAAGTATAAACAGGGATACAATTGTCAATTCACTTTTTTTTATTATTTTAAAAGTTTTTTAATACGATAAGTGGGGACATAACGGGTAATTTATAAATTTTTTTTATCATATTCTATTAATTATTTGACAAAAAAAAATTCCAACATTGGGGATTAATTATAATTTTAAAACTCCTCAATGGGTGTATGTGTAATATTTTGATTAAGAGAGTCACCAATTATAATTTCTTATACTTACATTGGTTGTGGATGTAATTAACCCTAAAATTTATCTATAATTAAAACGGGAACATATACAGAGGGAGTGTGTATGTGTACGACGAATTGAAGCTGAGTGTTTGAAGTTTCAATGATGAAGCTCTGATTTCTCTGCCATTAATTTCATATCGTACCATTGGCATTCAATGTCGAATTGTCGTCGCCGCTTCCTACTTACTTACTTCTCTAATTTAACATATATGCACAGTTGTTGACATTCCCCTTCACACGTCTCCTACGTGCATGTCTTCATTCTTTTATCTTTTTATGTTATATATATATATATATATTCAATTATTATCATATTGTTACTCAGGTATGATTTCAAATTGAAATTCCTAAACGCTGTTAGGGTTCTCAGGGATCAGTACGTAATTTCAACATAATATAGATATCGTTTTATAATATAATAAAACAATGAAAGATACATATGTAGTTTTTAGTTAAATTTAAATCAGGCCGTTTAGAAACCTCAAATGGAACCCTAACAACGTTTAGGGACTTCGAATGGAAATAATACCTCATGGATTATATGGTAATAATCGAAAGAGTAGAGATTATATTGTAATTAGGCCAAACCTGAGGGTACTCAAATGTAATTCGTCTTATATTTTATTTATTTGGGTTCGAATAGGATGATAAATAAAGTTCTTCCCAATATTTTTCTTCAAGGTTCTTCTAACAAGTGGGTAGGTCTCTCCAAAAAAAAAAAAATTTAACGAGTAGGTTTCAAATTCTAAATTTCTTAAAAAATTAGGTAAAGTCCATAAATTGTAAACTAATTGATAACTATTAGATCAAGACGCATTGAGTGGAGACCGCAATCTATATGAAGCTATAACATTTACATGACTATGTAACATTTTCTGAATGCAAAATCTTTAATTTAATTAATTTAACGATGGATCGTTAAAATACACTCGGTTGCATTAAGGATAAGTTAGATGACAGTATTACGGTATGATTGGTATGAATGAATGGAATGATACAGGAAATGAATGAACTTTGGAATGAAATGAACAATGAAATGGAATGACTTTATTATAGAATTTCTATGATTGGTACGTCCAGTAATATGATTCGGAATGGAAAAAAAAATTAAATTCATTTCATTCATACTATTCACAAATAAAAATATAAGTAACAATATTAATAATATTATGATTACGTTCATGACTAAAATATTTTATATATTAATATAATTTATTTTATTTCTAACAATAATATTATATATATATATGTGTGTGTGTGTGTGGGTGTGCTTGCACAGGCGCGCGTGCATGGATGTGTGTGTGTGTGTGTGAGAAAGAGAAAGAGAAAGAGAAAGAGAACGAGAAAGAGAAAGAGAAAGGGAGAGAGATATTTATATATAAATATAAATATTATAAAATATTACTATTTTTACGTAGATTATGTGATTTTACTCTATTTAATGTACTATATAATTTTTAAAAATAAATTTAATATAAGTGTTA
>JBBMKE010000011.1:8121426-8142975 GCA_037834125.1 Lippia alba | reverse complement strand
TTCCCTTGCCCTAGATCTTGGTTGAGAGATAGTGCGTAGGAGGATTGTATCTCACATGAATCAATGACTTAAAGGTTCTGTCGAATCAAGACATTTTTATTTATCTAAGGGTTAAACCCCTGTTGCTAGACTGTGGTCGTTTAATCTGTGGACTGATTAATTAATTAGTGAATTAATTAATTAGGGTCACTGCTAATTGAATAAAGAATCTAGAGGGTCACTGCTAATTGAATAAAGAACCTAGAGGGTCACACACAACAATTCGGTCACATGAGTTAAGGCTTTGAATCGATTAAATGAGTTAATCAAGTAAAAAAGGTTTCACATGTGTGGCTTTACACGTGTGAGTCACGTGGGTGACATGTGTCATTTATGGACACGTGTCCCATGTGTTCATATTGTATGTATGTATTAAATAATTAATATGTTAATTATTTAATGGAATTTAGTTTAATTTTGAATTAATAAGAAAGTCCTATTTTGGAGATATGTCTATTTAATTAATTATGAATTAATTAATTAGACATCAAGTTATTTATTTAATAATTAATATCCAAATTATTTTGGATATTTTGACTCTCTAAAAGTTGATTTGGATAAGAGTTCAAATCAAAGTTTGGATCTTACTTGATGCGCAAGTAAGATAAGAGAGGGACAAAATCGAAAACCCTAAGGAGTTAGGGTTTCGGCCGCCCCTCTCCATTATATATAGGGGAACTCGAGCTCCCCTTATGAGTGCTGAAAATTCTCTTGGCTCATGTGTTGAGCAAATCTCCATTATTCAAGAACATACAATTAAGTCGTATGAAGCCTAAATACTAATTAGAGAACTAGCATCCTTACTAGCTAGATTGTGATCATATTGGTGGACTTTCTCTAGAGGGCTTCAAGTAAGAGGTCTTCAAAGATTCGATGGAGCTTAGTGGGACTAAAGGAATCACGCACAAACGATATCAAGTGTTGCTGGAAGGATTTTTCAATGACTTACTCCAATTGAAAAACTAAGAGTTTGTGGGGAATACGAAGTCAATTCGTGAATTTGACGTCCCGACAATACGATTCCCGAGGCAATACGCGGCTTCTCGATCTTCGACAAATTTGGGTTATGAAGGGAGATTTAATCTTGCTTTTATAATCTTTTTTCTTGTTCCTTTTTTTATATATGTCATGATACTAGTATGCTCAGTCATGTGATTTGTATCTAGGACTTTGTCGATCAAAAGTAGAAAAAACCGATCGAGGGATAAGGGTTACATTGCCGCATGAAGAGCGTTCTTGGGCGGCTAGAATGTGTCAAGAAAGAAACTCCTTTATGTAAGTTCTTGAACCGTACGAATTTGGATTCAAGATTGCGAGTTCGGTCCTCTTAGTTGGAAAAATTTTTAAATTCTGCTGTGTTTCTATTTTCGTTTTTCCAACAAGTTGTATCAGAGCCATATTTCTGGTTCGTTTCCATTAAACTAAATTTGGTAGAAATTCTTAGGCTTGATGCGATTAAGTATTCATAACTATTTTAGAAGGCCTGAATTACGAAACCGTAATTTTTCTTGAAAGTTTCTGAAAACTATTTTCTTAAATCTATTTCTGTAAAACTATTTTGGATTGAAATTGTTTAAATCGTATTTTGAATTTTGGATAACTGAGATACAAAAATGGATTGCAAAACGATCGCGCGATGTTGGGACGTGCCAACATGTAGCACGCCTCAAAGCTCGTGCCCGACACCGCCCGCGTCCGCCTAGGCGCGCGCCGTGAGACGCCGCCTCCACTTGCGCATCCGCGTGCAAGCTTGTGCGGTGTTGCCTACAGCCCGCACACGGACACTGACAACGCAGCAGAGCTACGCGCAGGTGCATTCGAGATGCGCGCCCAGCGCGCACAGCGTGCGGTCTTTACCGTACGCGTGCACGCGGCTCGTGCTCGCGTCGGCACACGCGCTGCCGCACGGTAACACTGTGTTGTTCCGGCAAGTTTTCGTGATTTTTCGTATATCATTATTTCGGTCCTTGAAATCCCTATTAAATTTTAATTAAAAATTATGTTTTATTAAAATTTTGATTATGTTTTGAATAACTATTAAATTGGGATTTTGAGAAATTTAAAATCGATTTAATTTTGGAAAATTACGAATTTTCTTAAAAAGGAATAAAATTAATAATTTCCTAAAATTAATTGGAATTTTATTAGTTCTTGGTAACTTGGGTTTTATTGAAAACTTTATAAACAAGAATTGCATCAAATCGGTTTTAAGTCATTAGGGCTTAAAATGGGAATTTTAATTTATTAGTAAATTTAAATTCTTACAAGAAGCATGTTAGGTGATCATGGGTACTAGTCTTGTATGCTTTACATTTATGCACATGGATGATTTACATTTGGGTTTGTGCGCCCTAGTTGCGTTTTTTTCAATTGAGGTCGTGCCTCACTTATGTGTGTACTGTTATGTGATTTATTACGCGGCTTTCCATATTACTGCTTTTGAGGCCAGGGTATGCCCCGTGTATTTGTCTAAGACCAATATGAAGATTGAACCTTATTACTTTTCTGTACTTTTTCAATTTTTGAGAGAAGACTAGGTTATGAGGTTTTATTTTCATTTTGGAGACAATGCACCCATTGGAGTAAGATGGACCACATTCAAGTAGCAAGGAGGCCATAAGTGAAGACCCCTTAAAATGTTAGGGAGGGGAGCTCGATTGAAAAATATAATAGAGATAGGGCTCGTATTTTGTTACAACTTTTCCTTATGTGATATAAACTGTTTTTGTGGCATGCATGTTAGAATTGTGATAGTGGAGCGGCTCCCACGATTCACGCATAAGATAGGATAGACCCATGATCGTCCCATGTTAGTATCATGCTAGAACATGTTATCTGCTATGTGCTTGTGTGAAATGTATTTAAGTTGTACTTGCATTAATCAAGACTAATAAAATTGGATAACATATATGTTGGTGAGGTTGAACCGGACAACTCTCCGGTTAATTCGAAAATTCCCTTAAAATATTAAGCTAATTCAAAAATAGGTGTTTAATTCGAGATGCAAATTTTGAATTAAATTCCTAGCATTCCATCAATAGGTTTTAATTAGTCAGTAAAGCTAGCTATTGTCCGTGAGTCATGGGATAGCTAGTGGACCTTCTTAGTTCTTAGTTACCTCATTGATCATTCAAAATGTTCAATATTTCGTGATCAATTTTGGCAAGGGCGATGTCCGCGAGTCGTGGGTCGTTTGAATTAAGTTTTGATTATGATCTTATGATTGATGGATCTAGCTTAACACCTAAGTAAATATGGATGTCGCACGAGTCGTGGGTCCATATTGAAAGATGGTGATTCAAAAATATTACTAAGAGTTCTACTTGAGTTAGAATTGGTAAAGTGTACCTACCTTAGGTTTTACTTAGAATGTCCACGAGTCGTGGGTTCGAGGGAAAACGCTTAGGATCTTAGTACCCATTGGGAATTGAGTTTCCACTTAGTTGGGAATTTGTAGATCTTTGAAAAACTGTGGGAGCTACATTAGATTAAAGATCTCATATATATCGTTATTATTCAATATGCTCACTTTTCTCTGCTTAGCATTTAGGTTGTCGTTCTATGATTCTCTACAATATGAAATGCAAACCTATTCGTATCCATCCTTAAGTTAGCAAGTTGACTAAGTCCTAACTAACTCTAAATGGTTTTGGAACCTAAAATTGTTTTAGAATCCAAAAAGAGAAAAGTGTTCTCAACAAGGCGAGATTTTCAATTATTACTTGAAAATTCGACCCGGGCCAAAAGAGAAGCTGTAACACCCGAATGCGTGGCGTCACATCCCTCGCACCGAGACCCCAACCCGACCACGAAATGGAAACCCATGTCCGGATCCGAATCCCGGCGAACGGGGACTCACACACTCACTCGCTATGCTAGGCGGGCTAACCCTTAAAACCAAATTATAAACCAACAAGCATAACAATAACGATCAGAGCATTGCACCAGAAAAAGCGGAAGCATATTCACAATGAGCCACGGGCTCCAAAATCTACAATATTCACATAATCATGGCCTTCACAGCCTCAATAAAAGTAAATGTGTCCGAAACATACTACAATATTCCAAAATGGTACAATAAAAGATGAGTGTGTGCGTTACATAATAAGTCACATGCGAGACAAGAATGCAAGACTCCTAAGACTCGTATCCCCGCCTAGCACGAACGCACACCTGTAAGCAAAAAGACTGAAACAAAACCGGGTTCAGTCCATAAGGGACTGGTGGGTATAAAAATAGGGCATAATATAGATAGTACCGCGAAATTAAAGCACGTTCATGCAAGTTATAATCCCCGTTGAAGTTTTAGAAAAGATTTCCCAAGTGGGTAAAAAGAAATAAAAGAAATAAAGAAAGAAAAGCATCAACGGGTTTATAACTACCATTTACAATCAACAATCGATCAATCATAGCCCGGCGAGTGGGTGTGCACAATCTCCATTATTCTCCTCGTGTACATTCATTAATCAATCATTCATTCATGCGTTATCATGCAACAATTATCTTTCGTGCACATTCAATTCCATTCATTACCCGTGTGGGCTGTCAGAATCACCCGTATTTCTACACGTTTCTCCTTCTCCGGGTGATGGTCGGGCTTGCAAGACCCGGCCATGCAAACAGAATGGCTAGTGGGGTACATGAATCCCCAAAAGCCCGACTAGCATTTCTTTGCCAAACCTCCTAGCAAAGTCTGTTTCATCATACATGCTTTGGGACTAGTGTGAGAGAACCACCATCGGCCCTTGCCTTCCCGGATAGCCTCACACACTAAGTCCCTGGGCCCCGTGAACATTCATGCATAAAACTCGCCAAAACATTCGGTAGGTTAACAATAACAAGTTTTCTTTTAAAACATTTACACAAAACGACTCAATTATTATATGTATATAGTTTTGGCTTAAAACTTTGCACATAAGGGTCATGTTGGGTCGTTTACCTACTAGAAGAGAAACCCACCTTACACTAAAAAGAAAGAGAAGGCAACACTGAGCTAGAACTCGCCCACGCCTCCAACAGGACTCGTATCTGTGTAAAGAAAAGTGAAGTGAATGTATGAGAACCACGTATGACGTACGGCAACGTCGTTAAAATGATATGAAATGCAAATGAAACCATGTAATGCAATCACTTAACATTCTCAATCTATTCCATTCATTCTCGATCATTCTATGCACAATTCATTTCATAACAATCTCACTTTCATGCAGGAAACACAAAACACGTACATGAAACGTAAAATATATCAAGTCAAGCTTCATGGATTCATAACAACGCAATACATACCTATAAACATGATTAAAGCACTTAGGAATCATAATAGGGGAGGAAAAACATCATATAAGCGAAAAGGAACGAGAAAATAAAGCACAAAATTCGGCCGGAGCTTCTGGAGGGGACCAACGGCCGTTGGAACTCCCTTCATGAATTCCAACGACCGTTGGTTTAAGGCAGAAACCATGCGAGCTTCTGCCTCAAACCAACGGCTGTTGGTTTTCCCATTGGGATTTCCAACGGTCATTGGAAAGCTCCAGGGGCGAAAACTCAGCCTGAAACAGGGCATTACCCAAACACAACAAATCCAACACTTTCTCCACATATCAAGGCATGAATCAACACTAAAACTTGAATGAAAACACATCATTACATGCAGGAAAACAAGTTCAAACAAGTAAGGAGGCAAGAGAAGGCATGAATGATCAAATCTCCAAAATTTCCAAACAAAAGCATTAATGGCAACTTATGATTCACCCAACTACCAAGTATTACACCTTCATATAAGCATTAAGGAAGTTCAAGGGAACAAAATACACACAAGAAACTCAAAGGAAACCAAGGAAATAACATGATCACACATGTAGGCTTCAAACCCTTATAAAAACATATATCTTCAAAACTCAAGCATAACACAAGCATAGCATGCATAAGATGTCTTAAAAGAAAGAAGGAGATATTCCATGAAGAATTCCATACTCACAAGTGAAAGAAATCAAGGAATGAAGGTGAAGTCTTGAGGTAGAAGAAGGTAAATAGTGCCCTTTTCCTCTTCTCTTTCTTGGACCGATTTTCAGCTCTTGGGAGGAGGGTTTGGGTGTTTGAATTTTGTGTGAGATTGGGTATAGCTGATGGGGTATTAAGTGAGGGAAATGGGGGTCCAAATTTGGGTCCATTTGGGTGAGAGATGAGAGAGATATGGGCCTTAGAAATAGGTAGGGTCATATAGGCTGGTTAAGGGTAGTGTTTAGGTTCCGGGTTGGTTTCGAGGGTTGAAACGAAGTCAAGAACACATAACGAAAACATATACACGTTCAAAACACATACAAGTAACATATAATCAAATTTTGCGAAAATCAGAATTAAACGCACAGGGTTTCGGCAAGCAAACGTACGAGTCATGCGCATATAGTTCACGTATTTGAATTCATATTCAATAATCAATTATCAAAACTCAAAAAGGGGTTAGTATAATACGAAATAGATAATGAATACGCAATTTAATATAAATTTAAATACGGAAATTATGCCACATAAGCTATACTTGTACGGATGAAAATCCAGGGCGTTACAGAAGCAACCTAAAGTGAATGGATTTATCCAACCACTTAAGAGCAATTGTACCACCTCATAAAACGTTATAGGGTATAACATTAAGGGATTGTCCTAAATTCCTATGAGAAGTTCAGAAGCACAAAACCTGCGTGAACAAAGGATCTTGCATCCTCGTTCACTAGACTGAAAAATGAGTTCTCAATGCACTGATTGCTCACGTTGCTTCTATCATTATTCAAACCCTTTTATGCTCAACTATAATGATGCCATTGTAGCATAGTTAATCATTTAATTGATAATGGTTGAGAGCATTCTTGAGAAGGACAAAAACGTTATGATGGTTAACTCTTCTTCTAAACCTACTAGGGTGAAGGCTTGATTGCCTAAAGAAGAAGAAACCCTTAAAGCCCAATTAAGGGGTGAATAAAGGGGACGCCCAAAAGATGTCTAGAGATCAGAAAAAGGACGTTTGCTTCTGTAGTAGCAAACTAAGGACTTTAAAAGAGAACTGTAAAGAGTATGAGTACTCTGATGAGTTATCTCGTTAGGAATTCTAATATAATCAGAATTCACTAGTCTTAAGTTGTTTTTTGCATAATCCGTTCTGGAAGACTCATACTAATGTTTCGAACATATATTGAGATAACTAAAGTAAGTAAGATGACAAAGCTTCAAATAACTTTTGACACGTTAAGACAAGGATTAGCGAGTTAAACACCTTAGGATCATTTTTCGAAAATGAACTTAGAAAGTTGACTTTCTGTGAATCCTGTCTTAAGAAAAACGTTCTCAAAGCCCCGTTTAGGTGAAACGTGGAACCTGTCAGATTGCAATGGATTTTGATCCATACTAATGAGTGTAAAGATGCTTAATGTAAGCATTACCAACAATCATAGTTTAATCATTATGAATGATTGTACTTACTGAAGTACAAATTCAAAACTTTTACGAAATTGACAAAATTTCAAAAGGAGGTTAGGAACCAAAGTAGTCATACGACATAAACATTTGATTTGATCGAGATAGTAAATGCCTTAATGACTAATTCCCTGGTCATCTTAGAGATAATATGGTTATCTCACAGTAAACTGATTCGAGAACACCTTTGTGTTTCTGAATGAAGGAACAAGACCTTATAGGATATGGTTAGTTCCATAGTAAGCTTTACTGACTTGTATTCATTCTAGGAATAACTCCTAGAATATGCAGTTAGAGACTTTGAATCTAGTACCTTCTAAAATAGTCCCTTAGTTGCACTATGAAATGTGGCATTTTAAATTTCCTAATTATTCTTGTCCAAGAATTTTGGGGAATCCTCGTACATGAAGAGGATAGTGGGAGACAAACTTGAAGCGAGTTCAAGTTTACATAATAATATAGGATATTGTTTCTGCAAATTCTCTTGAACAAAGGTCATTTGTTTCAAAGAATGTACCTTTCTTAAGGAATTGTTCCTATAAGAAAAGAAAGACAAGCACGCATACCTCAGTGAAATTTGAGGATCAAACCCACGCCACGTATAGAAGAAACGATCCCATCTGATAAAATTTAGCCAAATTTTAGAGTAAGTGCACATGTGATGCCCTTCTCTTAAGATGCACTTAGACCGCATTCCTAAACAACCTTAGGAATGATTTATGAGAAGGCACTGTCAGATTTGGAATCTGAGTAGTGCGAACAAACCTTATAATCTAAAATGGATTATGTCCTCAATCCAAGTTTTGACCTTGGTTGATCCTACTGATAGAATCAAGCTCGTAGAGCTTGGAGTAAGTAGAAAACGTTACAACCTTCTTGAAGGTTGAAATGCAAAACGCTCCATTCAGATTAAGTTTGCCATAACTGCATGTTCCGACTATGCGATATGATAAATAAATATGAGAACTGGCTCATTCAATAGGAGATTGAAAGAGACTAAAATATGGTGTTTAGTTGAATGTCAGGTATACAAATCCCTAAGTCAATCTACAGATTGGTAAAGGCTTCTAGGAGATAGACAATCTGATTCCATAGGGTGGTCAAAATCGTTTGACACAGATGGAAGTCGAATAAATCTCAAGTGTACGTGTGAAAATTAGTGATGTAATCATAAACTTTTTGGTACTTTAGAGAATAACATCCTTCTCACTAGGAATGCGATGGATGACATGAAAGTAACTAAAATTTTGTTTAAGAAACAATTTGGTATGAAAGATCTTTGTGATTATTCTTGATTCGTGACATAAAGATCTTTAGAAGATAGATCTAGGAGAACAAAAGGATTATCACAATCAAGTACAAAACCAATGTACTAAAAGAAGTTTAGTATGGACAGTGGAATATCTCTTTTGAAGAGATATGTTCCAAGATAACTTTATGAAAGTTAGTATGTCCTAAGATAACTTTCACTACCGGAAATACATGTTTTAGAGAAGCTAGAAAGCGTCACTAAAAGGGGCATTTTGTGACGCTTTGGATTTTGTGACGCCAGGTAGAAGTGTCAGGTAGGTAGGCGTGACAATAGCTTTTTGTGACGCCAAAAAGCGTCTCGAAATATGTTTCTGTTGTGACGCTCGTAAGTGTCATGATAAGCATGATGTTATGACGTTCCAACTACCATAACTAACTTTTGTTGAGACGTGGCAAAGCGTCTCATTAACTTCTTTTATGACGCTATGTAGCGTCATGTAAACATGTATATTACGACGCTCTACAGTGTCGCATTAGACGTTTTGATGACGCCATAAAGCGCCACAAAAATATGTTGTAATGGCGCAAAAAAGCGTCTTATAAAACTATGTTATGACACATAAAAGCGTCCTAATAAAATGTATGACAGTGTAAAGCACCACAATATATTGTTTTATTACACATTAAAGCGTCTTAATAGCGCATTTTGGAAGAGCAAAAGCGTCTCGTTAACATCTTATATGACGCTTTGTAGCGTCAAGTAAAACTATATTATGTCATTTAATAGCGTCATAATAAAATATGTTATGGCAAGCAAAGCACTACTATATTGTTTCGTTATGCAATAAAGAGTCATAATATATGATATTGTGAGAGGAAATAATGTCACATTAAAACTTATAATGACACAAAAAAATATAAATAACGGCCATAATAAAAAAAAAAAACATAATATAAATATGTTCACAAAATTTCCAATCCAAAATAACATTAATTACAATCCAATTATATTTTGGCAATCCAAAATAACGGCCATTTTGGCAATGATTTGGGCATATAGCACTAAATTATATTTAATGAAGTAACATTACTGTAGAAACAATCGAATTATTAGAACTCCCTCTGTTACAATTTACCACATTTGAGTAGATTCATAGTTAATATCAGCCATAGGAGCTCACTTCCTCTTACAGCATCATGAAACTTCAATAAATGATAGAAACAAAGGCAACCAGCGATTACCTATTATTACTTTGTTAGTCTGGACAGTCCTGCAAGTATAGGACCTTCATTAGAAGAATCCAGATGCTAGAACCTTCATTATGCTACAAGAAGAAGAGAAATTGTATGAAGTTAACGCCTGTACAGAAATGTAGATAATAACATAATTAAAAAAACCAAATCGAATAACATAATATTGATATATTCACAAAATTTTCAATCCAAAATAATATTGGTTACAATTTATACCTAATATATAATATTGGTCATATGCAACAAAAATGACAAAAGGTTAAGTACCAATGCCAATTCAATACTTAGTGTAATTGAAACAAATTAACTCTCACAAGTGGTGTCAATCTTGAGCCATAACAACCTGTATTCAAATTCCAATAACTCATAGACACAACATTAATTATTTCAATTTGTGAAGCAATGCATACAAAAATGACATTCATTGTTATATATGAGATCTCGTATGATTTCCTAACATTTATATATTTGCATATCACGTTTCAACGAAACACTTAGGAAAATAGATCATAATATCAACAAATACTTAAGAAAATTATGAAACATATATCTCAACATAAGAAGATGAGAAGCAATCTCGAAAGTTACCTATAGAGGCATGATATTCATTGATGACGATCTGGATAGACGAAATGTTGTATCATGAAATCGGGACAACGATGATGAAGGGAATCAAAGTAAGATAGTTAATATGATAAAGAAAAAAAATGGAACAAAGAAACCTTCATTCATGCTACTAGATATAATACGTAAAAAATAGAAGTTAGTTTCTCTTAATTCATGCTACGAGATATCTTTGTAAACATTAGTGTAGAATGAAGAAATAATAGTATATAATCAGAAATGCAATGTTTTAGACAAATGGAAAAAAAAAATTATAAACGTAATTCAATTAATAGCAAAACTATAAGTAAAGTAATGATCAGATTATCGTAAAACAAATGTAAATTTAAACACTAGAGCTAGTGTTATTATATCAAAATAACAAAATCATACATTTTATGAGAAAATAAACAAAAGCAGACAGAAAATATTGCAGATAATTTATTTTCACTGATGCAAAATTAAAACTAACTCCGAATGTATTGTTATAACAGATACTTATGTATAACTGCGTGGTTCTCGCATACAAAACAAGGTAAATCAGCAACTAAAGCAAAGCACAACCAGGGAATACAAAACTTCCTCTAGAATTAACTGCTATCTTTTTCACCATAGCACACACACATAAAATTGTGTAATTCAGTTCATTTGTTATGAAAATTTGAAGGAATCACACCATTTTCTGGATAGAAGTTAATGTAAAATTTACCTATATTCTCGTCTTGTTCATGGAGCAATCTCGGTGATTGCGATTGGCATTCTCGGATATTATCACGGCCGACTCTACCACGCTTAGTTTGTCTCATATCTACAAACATACCAACAACAATGAAAATGTAGGAAAAACAGAAAAAATAGTATCATAAACATGTAAAAAAGAACAAATTAAAGAAATGAATAAACCAGTACTAATTTTCCACTTAATATCAGCCTAAATTTCCCGAAATCATTTTCTTGTACAACATCCACAGAAATTCGAGATGCCCCTTCACGAATCCAATCAAAAATTTTTTTTTTTGGTGGAAACGAATCCAATCAATTGCTTCTTCTTCATCAATTGGAAGATTGCGACTTGTTATGCTGTGTAATAAGCTTCTTCAAAACACACATGATGACACTTTATTTAGCCTTATAATAAGCTTGCTTGGATCTTGATTGATAATAATAGTGTTCTGATAATTGCAGCATTAATATATATATTTATTCTTTTGAGTTAAACTACCATTTACATAGATCTGCCTAATTTATAACTAGATTGTCCTAATTAAATTCCTACATATGGAGATATTGTCAAAGATGTACATATGATTAATCAATGAATTGATCAGACAAGTCCAAGAGAACCAAAAACCAAAAAAAATTTGTCATTGAAGCAGGCTGCAAAAACTCAGTAATATTAATAAAACATTCAGGTTTATAAGTTCAAAATGAAATATTAATAATAGTCAATAGAAGTTCATATCAGTGAACTTTCAACAAATTTCTTCAGATTTTCATAATTGCAGAATTCCAACCCCTGATATTTGTACGAAAATGAATTCTAACCCCTTACATTTATACCATTGTAACAAATATAGTAGCTTGAAGATAAAGTTGAATTTTTCCAGATTTTCCTACTAACATGATTGCAGAACCACACAATCAACAAAGCCATACAATTTCGACATGAGTAACCAATCAAATGATTAATACCAGATTTTGAAACTCAACTATATGCAGCACTGGGCCACCATCATAATGCATCCCCAAATCAAACTAATTTAGTTCTAGTAAAAAGAACAAGTAAATGAGGAATTATTATCACACAAGGAAAAGGAAAAATAAAATTGACATAATGAACATGAAAACAACCCAAACCGCAGAATAATAAATCATCCACACACCATTCAGAAGTTCAGAACTCTGGACTATATTTCACCACCATCATTAAAAGTTGGTTTCTCAAATGTCAAACCTCAACCACCAATGACGAATTGCGAAAAAACAAATTGGATGGATCGGACTGGAGGAAGAATAACCGCACGCAACTTGAATGATTAAGCAATAAAGTTTAAAACTCATAAACTCAGCTGACCTTATTATTAAGTGATCTGAACTTATTTTTCCAAGCATTGTGAATGGTGCTGCGAAGATAATTTGAAGCCTGCAGCCACAAGGCATTGTAAATGTTATTATTGAGGGCTACTCTTGTCCTTTCAACTAAATTGCCATGGCATTACTTGATGTCTTCTTCCAAGATCACAACTCTTTTAAATTTTATAAACTGGTGTCGAAGTTCTCCTAAGATATAAAGTTCTTTGTAGATGATAATTACATTCGCTAAAATTCGAATTTTGATTTAGTTATTATAACTCCGACTAATTAAATTAGACACTATGGCGAATTAAATAATAAGCAATATGTCAACAGTATGATTGATATTGTTTTAACTAACATTTTCAAAAATGGTAGCTGATGATAGAATTATTGATCTCAAACGTACTTACTCTGACATTATCACCATGAAAGTTTTTGTAATTTCTCAAACTCCGTAAAAGATTTGTATAATTAGATAAAATCCCGCAAGTATAATTGCCCTATATTCAAATAACTCTCGAAATATTGTTTCAAACCATTTCTTTATCTTTATAAAATACCAAGTCACAGGCATTACAAAATCTTCCAAGAAATATTAAACTGCAATCCATCTACAACCATCTCACTAACACATTTTCGTTGAGCATAATTATTAATTACTCAACCAAAATGAATTAACAGTCAGAAACATACTTATTATCAACAGTAAAATATAACCACCACTTCAGTGTAAAGTCCTAATCCAACTTCACCAAATTAACATTGCGGATTCCTACACTTCCTTAATTAAACTAATGTAACTGTTCTAGACCACTGCAACTGATTTCCTCCAAACAAGTTACAAACAAACAAACCACAAGTACCCAAGACACACACTATTATTCATCATTGCAGCAACAAGACTCATGTATTCAGAACTTATACTATAATATTTCTATTAAAATTTTAATAAACTATACCATAACCCTAATTCTTCCATTAAGAGTACATTAAACAAAAGCTTCCCAAATTCAAGAATCATTTATTTCATAAACACCCATTTCAGCAAACTCCCAAGTTATATATCCTTAAAAAAGTCTACTAAAGAACAAACTTTATCAAGCCTCAAGGATGTATATACTCAGAATAATCCAAAAACTAAGGGAAAAATGGAGAAATGGACCATATTATACTAAATCTATCAAATAGATTGAGAGAAAAGGGGAGATTTATTTTCAATTAGATAGCTCCACTCAAATTTGAGCAATGGCGTGAGACATAAGTTGATTTCTTACACGTCGATAAAGATCCCAAACTCACTTTGAAAATCGGGATTTCTCCTCGTCTCCCTCCAGGAACCGAACAATTTTCGTTAAAAAATCAGGTTCGCTGGTAGGGCGACGCCGCCGGTGGTCTGAAAATAGAACCCTCATGCTGCGGCGCAGCGGCGGAGCTCTGCATTGGTTGAATTTGTTGGATTTCCTTGCGAGGAACCTCTGATGCTTCCGCGATTTCTTTGAATTTCGTTGAATATGGTTCTTCAGTTTTGGAGTTTGGTGTTTCAATTTCTTCATTGTTTGTTTACCGAGGCTTCCATTTGGGGAACAAGAATTATTTTAACAAACAAAAATTTCGTTTCCCTCATTTTTTTAGTCCAACCCGCCAAATATTCGAGCCCAAAACCAAACTCTTCAAACAAAATTAAACAAACAAAATTATTTTATAAATTAATACTATATTAGGATGCTTTATATCATAGCGTCACGATAAATCAATTATATTGCGACACTTTATATAAAAACGTCTCATTATTATTAAATTAGTTAGTAAATAATTTAATAATAAAATAAATTCAATCTAATTTGACAATTTTGTAAAAAGTATCACAATAGGTGGTCTGTTATGACGCCTTTAGCGTCATATTAGAGCGTCATAACAAGCTATTTTTCTAGCAGTGTTTATGAAAGTTCGTATGTCCAAAATCCCTTTAAGTGGAAGGGAAGCATAATGTATGCAAAGTTATGTAAATATTAAGATATGGCGCAACACTAAGTGTAGTGGGCCGAATCTAATTGACCTTTGAGAAGGTCAATGGATTGCTCTAACAAATATCCTCAAAGTACTTTAGAAGAAATGAGTATATCAATTAGTTTACAAAACCCAGAAAGATCTTCTCATTAAGAAGGATATTTTGATATAATCGTTGCATCGAACATAGATAATTGTGAATCATTGAAAAGGATATAATTTCTGCCTAAATGGCAAGGCAACGTGTTGGAAACGTTCCGAGCATGAATGTTGCAAAATCTCGACTATTGTAGTGGAGTACTTAGTCGTATTAAATACGACTAAGTTAAGTGTTTGGGTAAGAAACTACATCTAACTAGTTAGACTAAGTTCCTAGCATGAAACAACTCCTTTATCATATTGTATGAATAAATGGATGGTTGCTCAAGTAAGAGAACTAAGACCTCACCAAGAGACTCAACACGTGATTACAAATCACCTTATAAGAAAAATGTGTTTCCTTAGAGATGTGTAAATAAGAGGGTCACATCAGCAGAGAAAACATAAGCAGATCCACTTTGGAAACACCCAAAGTCAATAGGCTCTCAAAGTACATCTTGACAAGATGGGACCTAGAGTACCTAAATGGCTTTTACGGGCAAGTGGGAGATTGTTAGAAAGGTTCCCTAGAAAGCCGATTAATCATAATCCATTTTGGGACTCTCTTTATATCATAGACAATCTTTGAGTAATAAACGATTAATAATATCAAAGGAGAACACTTCTTTATATGTCAATATGTGTTTTGTGTGTTTTCATTATGTGCACATGTATAAGAATTCCCCTAATCCTGATGACTTTAGGACTCTACCATTTAGGCGAAATGGTTCATGAGACGAGCCCTATATCACATAAGCCATGATTAGTAAAATAGTCCAAGCCAATGAGTCCTACAGACAGTAGAAGTGTCAACTCGGCTCTTTTAAGACTTACTCGTGGATTGCGCCCTTAAGAAAGACCACCTTATTTCATGGAGGTGCAAAGTGTATAGTTGATACATGCGTGATACATGAGCATGCTTACTTCTATAAGTAGGTTTACTGAGTTATGTGTGAGAAGATTCCTAAATGGGAAAGGAAGTTTCTATTTCAGGAAATTGACACTTCTAGATTAGGAAATATCTCACGAGTCATTGATGTGATTAAGTAATCCTTAGAATTGAGGTTCCATTGTCACTTTATGAGTTAACTCTGTAGTCTTAGGTATAAGCTTTAAAGGGTGTTGCCTTAGACAACTGACACAAGGCTTATGTTGGGGCTGCACAAGTGATTCATGAAAGTGAATGTGAATCAAGAAAGGACCTACATTTGCTTTAGCAAGGTGATCTCTTATTGTGTAAGTCATTCATATGCCATATGGAGTCATTGGTCAAGGCAGTAGATCAAGACATAAAGAAAAGTGTTTCTTGGATTAAGATCAAATGGATATTAAATGCACTTAGCTTTAAGACCAGATTATTAGGGTTCTAATTATCCCCCTATCCTAGATCTTGGTTGAGAGATAGTACGTAGGAGGATTGTATCTCTAATGAATCAATGACTTATAGATTCTGTCGAATCGAGACATTTTTATTCAGCTAGGGGTTAAACATCTGTTTCTAGACTATGGTCGTTTAATCTGTGGACTGATTAATTAATTAGTAAATTAATTAATTAGGGTTACTGCTAATTGAATAAAGAACCTAGAGGGTCACATACAACAACTCGGTCACATGAGTTAAGTCTTTGAATCGATTAAATCAGTTAATCAAGTAAAGAAGGTTTCACACATGTGGCTTCACACCTGTGAGTCACGTGGTGACACGTGTCATTTATGGACACGTGTCCCATGCATGCATATTGTATGTATGTATTAAATAATTAATGTGTCAATTATTTAATAGACTTTGGTTTAATATTGAATTAATAAGAAGGTTCTATTTTGGAGATATAAGTCTATTTCGGCCGCCCCTCTCCATTATATACAGGGGAGCTCGAGCTCCCCTTATGAGTGCTGAAAATTCTCTTGGCTCATGTGTTGGACAAATCTCCATTATTCAAGAACATACAATTAAGCCTTAGGAAGCCTAAATACTAATTAGAGAACTATCGTCCTTACTAATTAGATTGTGATCGTGTTGGTGGACTTTCTCTAGAGGGCTTCAAGTAAGAGGTCTTCAAAGATTCGATAGAGCTTAGTTGGACTAGAGGAATCACGCACAAACAATATCAAGTGTTGCTGGAAGGATTTTTTTCAATGACTTACTCTGATTGAAAAACTAAGAGTTTGTGGGGCATATGAAGTCAATTCGTGAATTTGACGTCCCGACGATACGATTCCCGAGGCTATACACGGTTTCTCGATCTTCGTCAAATCTGGGTTATGAAGGGAAATTTAATCTTGCGTTTATAATCTTTTTTCTTATTTTTTTTCTTTATGTCATGATACTAGTATGCTCAGTCATGTGATTTGTATCTAGGACTTTGTCGATCAAAAGTAGAAAGAAACGATCGAGGGATAAGGGTTCCATTGCCGCATGAAGAGCGTTTTTGGGCGGCTAGAATGTGTCAAGAAAGAAACTCCTTTATGTAAGTTCTTGAACCCTACGAATTTGGATTCAAGATTATGAGTTCGGTCCTCTTAGTTGGAAAAACTTTTAAATTCTGCTGCGTTTCTGTTTTCATTTTTCCAACATTTTGATCTTCGTCATCTTTAGAGTTCAAAAGAACATAAAGTCCATCTTGGATCTTTGCTAAACTAACCATTCTCCAATTCTGACTATCTGAATGGTAAAATATTGATTTTAAAAGACAGAACAATAGCCAATGTCATTAATAAGTTGAGTAACAGAAACCAAGTTGAAAGAAAATTGAGAATAATACATGCTTAAGCAATAAATTGTTGGAAATTTTAACCGAGTCTGGTTGATTGACCATTAATTGAATACATTTTCAAAGTTTAACATTGATGGGTGAGATAGAGTGAATATTTGTAATAGAATCAAGTGAGAAGCAAAGATGATCCGTTGCACCCGTATCAAGAATCCAAGTATTATAAAATTTTAAACAAGATAAAGAAACAGAAACACTTGGAGAAACTACAGTAAAGTGAGAGTTGGATTGAGAAGTTGGTGTTGAAATTTGATTGGCATGATGAGGCTTATGTGAAATCGATTTATTATGCAAATGTAACAACAATTGATTGTATTGGTTTAGATTGAGAGAAACAATTTGAGAGGCATGTTGATCTGGATGGGAATCTATAAAAGAAATATTTAAACTCTGGTCTTGTAGAGTAGATGACCTCTAATTTTTGTGTATAACAGCTGCCACTGTATTTCAAAATCTTAAATAGAGGGAAAATCATGTTTCTTATAACATGTGGCTTTTTGATTAGGACCATCACAGTGTGCGCATTGTTTTTCAGTTGGTGGTGAGAAAGTTCTCTTATAATTTGGACTAGTTGGTGGTGTTTGATCCAGCCCGCACTTTGTTGGCCCAAGAAAGTGAAGCCCAATTACAATTACAATTTTGGCCCAAATCAAAGTCAAAGTCCACCTTTCATTTTCATTAAGAAAATATAGAAAAGTTGGCTTTGATTTCCTTTCTCTAGGCTATTCATCAAAGGTAATGTGACGCCCCGTTCGTACGTTTCGTTCAAGGTATGTGTGTATGCCATTAATTGCGCGTTTCAATTTCTTTAATTCTGTAATTACGTGTTATTATTTGATATTATATGAAATAATTGTCAACGTGACGTATTTGGACTATATGAAAAGTGATTTGAATGAAATACTTGAATAAATGACCCGTATGCGCATGTGTGTGAAATCGTATGCCGTTTCCATGTCTCGTGTTTCCTGATTTTGGTAATTTTAGAGCATGATGTGCTTTTATGTGTTATGAGTGAAAATACATGTTCATTGCATATTCCCGGACCCGTTTAACCGTCCAAAACGCAACCGGAATCGAAACCCATACACATGACCCGCCACAAAGACCCTACCCACTTTGGAGATCCATATCTCTTTCATTTCAAGCCCAAATTGAGCAAATTTGGTACCCATTTCTTCCTCACATAAAGCCCTATCAGCTTTCATTCTTTTCATTTCAAGATTTGCACATTAAACTCTCCAAACACACAGCACTAACCAAGACCAAAGAAGAAGGAAAGAATTGGACACTATTCATCATCATCTCCACTTTGCATTTCTTGAATTCACTCCATCTCATTGCTTGATCCGGGTTTCTTGGGAGACGAGGCCGCCCCTTGACCTTTGTCTCTTGCTTATTTTGGTCAAAGGTGGGTTTCTATTCTAATAGGTAAAACGACCCTATAAAGCCTTAATGTGAAAGACCTTGAATCCAAAATGATATATGTATATAGAGTCGTTTTTATCGAGTAAATGATTTCAAATGTAAAGCCTAGGTTGTTAGAATCTTACCCGTTTTGGCGAGAAACGTATGTATGCATGCACGTATGAACAGGGGCCTAGGGACCTGATACACGTGGCTATCCGGGGAGGCATAGGGCCGACGGTGATCCCGTGTGTTAGTCCCACTATGACCGGCGCATCTTGAACTCGTTGGAGGTAACGAGGGACGGGGCCGCCAAGCTTTTAGGGGAACCATGAACCCTTTTAGGTCAAGGAAATGGGTGGCGGGCCTTGCAAACCTGACATCGTTGGAGAAGGAAAACGTGCGGGAATGCCGGTGATTCGGATTGCCAAAACGTAATGGATATGCATGTATGTACACTAATGAATAGAATGCATGAATAACGAAAATGAATGAAAGCATGTAATTGGATACACATGGTGACTGGAGGATAGTTGCGCACGCCCACTCGCCGGGCTCTAAAATGATCCTTAATGAAAGAATTGAAAGATATGATCCTGTGTGTTGATTTCTTTCTTTTGCCCGCTTAGGGAATTGTTTGAAACCTCACGTAGGATCATATTATGCATGTGTATGCTTATTTATCTCTTTCTATATATTATTGTAAGCCCCGTTTTATACCCACCAGTCTCCTATAGACTGAACCCGCATTGTTCTCAGTTTTGTGCAGGTTAGAAGGTTTGCTAGGCGGGAATGCTAGTCCTTTAGGTCTTGCATTTTATTTCTAGCGTCTTTTGAACACTGCATATGTAATTATTTATTTCTGTATTAGAATTGTACGCCTGTGGCGCTTTACTTTACGCACTTGAGGCTGTGAAGGCCATGCTATGTGTTTTATATGAATTTTTATAGAGCCTGTGGCTCATTTGTACTCATATATATATTATGTTTGCTTCCGCGACCCATGATGTTTAATTACGCTCTGATTTATGCTACTTGGTTCAAGGGTTAGCCCGCTTAGCTTAGTGTGTGTGTTTGTCCTCGTTCTCCGGGATTTGGCTCGGGTACGGATTGCCCGTTTCGTATGCGGGCCGGGCCCCGGTGCGAGGGGACGTGATATCCAGCGCCAGGTGTTACAGGTAATATATCTCTGCATGAAAACAGAGAATTTGTCTTTGCATGTGACAAAGAACAGAACATCTCCACAAATTTTCTGCATATTTTGAAATTGCGGCAGTTTCTTTCAAAGGCACGATTGGAAGGTCATTTGTAGTTGGGTTTTGATGAAATTTTATCAGCACGTTCCTAAAATATCTATCTTGAATCTGAATGGTGGAGATCAGATTTGGAGCACCGTAGGTCAGTCCTTTTATGCACGAACAGTAGCTGCATATTTTGGCCTATTTTTTGTTCTTTGTTCTTGTGGTTCTTGTTTGATAGTTTGAAGAATTGGTTTGTTCGGATTTAGGATTTGATTTTTTTGGTTTTGGAACTGTTATATTTGTGCCTCGTATTTATAGTGGAGATTTATTTTGGGTCTCGTCGGCCCCGTGGTTTTTACTCTTTGTTTTGAAGGGGTTTTCCACGTTAAAATCGTGTATATCTATTGTGGTTGGTTGATTTGATTGTTTTATATCTGTGGGCGTATTTGGTACATTACTTAGATGAATATTTTCTGGGTATTTGGAGAGGAGAAGTTTGATTTCCACTGTGTATACTCGTTTCAATTGATTTTCCTTTCCCAACAGAGTGATATCAGAGCCAAGTTGTTTCTATTACCGGTATGGCCATGGATATAAATACAAATAGGATGATTGCTTTGAATGGATTAAATTATCATCTGTGCAGTAATAGATTTCCTATTTGTGAAAGCTTTACAGTTGCCTGTTTTTGCGACTCAAAATCCCGAAACTAAAACTGATGAGGAATGGAATTTTGAGCACAGACAAGTTTGTGGATCTATTAGAAAGTTTTTCGAGGAGAATGTTTACCATCATATTCAACGTGAGACACATGCATGATCTTTGTGGGAAAAGTTACAGAATTTGTATGCATTAAAGACGGGAAACAATAAGTTGTTTTTGCTTAAAAAGATGATGCAGTTGAAATACAAAGAAGGGACTTCTATTGCTGATCACTTGAATGAGGTTCTTAATCAGTTGACAGGTATGGGCATTAAATTTGACGATGAAATTATCGAACTTTAGATTCTTGCCATTTTACCTGATTCTTAGGAAACTTCTCGTGTTTCTCTTGTTAACTCTTTGTCTGATGGTGGTGTAACCATTGAGCTTGTGAAGAGTAATATCTTGAATGAAGAGATGAGACAAAAAACTCAGCATTCGTCTCAACCCGGATTGTTGGTTTCAGAGAATAGGGAGAGAAGCCAACATAAATACTAAAAAGAAAGAAGTAAAAATCGAAGCAAGTCAAGATCAAGATGGAAAGAGTTTAAGTGTGATCATTGTGGTGAACCTGGTCATATTAAGAAATATTG